>SNQN01002017.1:37408-53216 GCA_008642245.1 Bassia scoparia | reverse complement strand
TATTCCTCGACATACCATCTGACATAGAAAAATGTTGTTGATTGAGAATCAGTAGGGAGTTGCTGTACTGATTTTGATGAAAAAGGAAGTATGTTACTAGGAAGCCTAGGCATACTACAATTGGTAGACCGTCATGTCACACTTTGTTGAGCAAGTGCGCTGAGTTCAAGGCTCTTTTCTTGATGAGTGTTTACAGTTGGTCCTTGTCCAACGCAATGTAGTTGTTTTCCGAAGGACTTTTACTTGCCTTAGTTGTGCACCAATAGTCGTAGGATATGATGGTGTGGTTTGTTCTTAAAGGTATGCGAAGTGTTTCTAGTTTCGGCGGACGATTTAATAATGAGTAATTGCTAGTGGATGTGTGGGTGCACCTTTTTTTTGCTGTAAGTAATAACACATTTTTTTTGTTAATAGTCATTGTGTTTTTATTCTTATTGGCCTGAAACTTGTTTCCCCAGTAATGTTGGCAACAGATCTTTATTTAGATCGGCTCAACGTAATCCGATAAGTTGGGGCACACGTCTAGGGTTAAAGTTGGGATTTTATTGAAATGAATAAGGCTGTATGCGGATGGGCAAAGTATGGTGATTTGGTCACATTTGGCGTAAGTGTCCGATTTTTATTTTTTTATTTAATCTTCTGAATCTTATTCAGTTTGTGTTCATTGTCATGGTTATATTTATTGGTACTGACATTGCATACGGTAAACTCACCCGAGATGCCGGATAAGGAGGTACTTCTGACAGTAAGTCTTAGTCCGGTGATATGAACCCCCATTGAAGCACCCCATTTAGGTCCCTTATTTTTTATTTTCATTTATTTTAGTTAAGATCTTCAATTTCAGTGTATAACTTCTCATTAGTGTATCGCTTAGTATTATTTTAATTGGGTGTGTTTAGATTATCAGGTTGAGTATTGACAATTTTGCCAGCAATTTAAATTGAACTTTTTTTTACTTAAATATGATCTGTTGGGTGTTTTAAGCATTTGTTAGCCTGTTACCAAAGTATTTGTAGCATCAATGTGAAGAAACAGATTCTGCACATTAGTGGAGATTGATTCATTAAGCAGTTCAGGAACATACAACTGTTAGAGAGTTTGCAAGTACATAAACAAGCATCACAAAAGAACAGCTTTCTAATGTTTAGTTACAATCATCCAATAATAACAGTTTTTTAGAGTGACTGTAAACCAAAGAAGCTTTCGTAGACAGGAGATTGCATGTGGGCAATAAGGTGAAAGCATGAGATCCTAAACGACGCCATTAACCGACAAGGTCAGAGCTAAAAGGTGGTGGCTATGTTTGTGAGAAGACACTTTGTTTATCTTCAAGTGTATGCACACAGCACTCACTTTCCTATGTTCCGAGTAGTAGTAGTCCGAGAGGAGCATGTAAATTTGGCTCCATTCTCATGCCCATCTGCCACAAGTTCCATACTCAGAATGCTGGTCATCTTGTGCACAAGCTCGAAGTTGTTCACGTCCTCGCTGCGAACACACCCATGTTTGTGCAGACTCCCCCGCCCTGTACGATCGATGCATTGAGACGCAGTGTGAGGGATTTCATGAGTTGTTTGCTCAATCCACATTCCTTGTACTAGTGTCCACATTGAACCTAGGGCCTGAAAAACAATCAGTGTATATCATTTGCACAACGATGTTAGGATGAAAGTTTTTTTACTGCCTTTGGGTACTCGTTTTCTTGTTATTTCTGTACAACCAACTCCATAAAACCTTTTGGCTGGTCTGTTAACCTCCTCGTTGTTGATTCTGAAATCTTATATTTTTATTGGCCACTTGACTTGTCAAGATACCTTTAAGTACTAGCCGTTGCACACGCGCGATCGCGCGTGCCCCCGGACGGTATGTTTCATGGAAGTCATCTAAACATGTAGATGACCAATTACAATACAATACTAGTTTATTTATACTAAGAGGGAAGCACACAATGAACCAAGATAACACGTTACAACATCTAATCAATAGCCAACAGTGTGTCCAAGCCTATTTCAAACATCATATGTTCACGATGAATAAATTATTCGAACCAGAACTCTCATCATCAAAGCCCCGTCATGTTTAAAAAAGTATTGACCTTTAGATATTATATCATTACCTCAGGAATGAACTCTCAGCCTACAAGCATGCTGCTAGCATGGCATGACACTGCACAGTTAAAATATTAAAAGATACTGCAGCTTCTTCCAGAATAATGAATGACACTTGCGCAAAAAAAAACTCAGAGCAATTTTACTTTTAATTAACCATCAAAGGGCCAACATAAGAATCAGCGATCATCATACTTTTAAATTAAACAACGTTGAGAAGAAACTAAAACACCTATGCCTACTAACTTTATGCTAAGACATGATACTACCAGCGAATCAGTGTTCATGTATCAAGACAAGGAAAGATATGCGATGATAATTTAGATGCGTCTATTCCTTTCAATTTTACTAAAGTTCGATGTCAGCTCCGAAGAATCAAAATTCGTCCACGCATTCAACTGAACGCTCTGGCTTCAAAAACTAGTAAACTATTTATTAGAACATAACCAGCTCAAATTTGGCGCGACATTCATCATAACTGTTATGTTCTTGGGACAATTGTCACCAATGGGGAAATGCTAAGCACGATCGATGAAATCTATCCGTCTGAAATTTTATCAAATGAATCTCTTCCTGAGAACCACACACAAGTCCAAATTTTGTAAAATGTCCTACATACCAACTAACAAAATCAACAGTTACCTGGCCATATCATTCCCCATGAAGTTGGATATTCTTCTCCCCAATCCCTTTATATTCAATCGTTGATCTATATGCAAGCAATTCAACTCTATGCTGAGGAGTTGTTCATCAACGCCATAATATTCGATATATATCCTAAATCATCTAGCAGATGAATACTATCAAACATAATATTATACATCAGAAACAGCACGGAAGAAAATTGGACCAAATGACACACATCACAAACACAAAACCAGAATCCTAAACAAGAGGAGAAGAAATCCTTATCTATATATATGCCCAAGGGGAGCAATTGTGTCCGCCTATTAAAACGTAAACACCCGTAAGATGTAAAGACTTAATTGTCTCAATAAAAAATAAAATTCTTGCTTGTGTAAGTGACAAAATCAGGTACGTACAGGTTAAATAATTACTTTCAAGTTCATGAAGTGGGCATTAATGATACAGAAAAAAATTGAAACTAATTCTATCAGTTACGTAGATGTAACAATAGACATCATAAAAGCCCAATCTTCTACTTTGGAATGTCCTAGATACTTCCTATATTCCTCAACAGTAAAGCTCCCTCTGAATAGTCATCCATATTTAGGTCAGCACAACACCCCTACTATTTCTCTCACTGTTTTTAAGTTCCCAGTATAATTCCAAATAGTAGGTGTTCCACACCAAATAGAAAAAAATACCTTTCTTAATCCTTAAGAGTTTGTTAAATCAGAGGAACCATTTTATTTGCGAAAGTAAAAGAACTCGCCATAAACAATTGAATAAAATCATAAAATGACAGCTGTTATGAATCATGATTTAAAAATCCACCTTTACTATCTAACATCAACAGAGTAAAGAGAATCAAAGAAATTACATCTAGTTCGATTCCGATGCATCCATTCGAACAGTGACCGCTTCGGGAGCTCTTCCAAAAACCCTCTCCTTATTCATATGAGCTCATGTGCTCATCTCTCTCCGCGAGTCTTATCTAGATAGCGCTCAAGCCTGCAACATGGAGCATAGCTAAAGAGTGATGGTCCCTCCCCTCAAAAATAGAAATAAGAGCTAGATCATGGAAAGACGAAATAACACATCATGGAAAACAATAAACAAACTTAGACAAAAATAACAAAAAAATAATACTGCGACTTCAAGCAAGTAGCAAAATAATCAGTTCATATATGACCAAATAACTAACAACACAAAATAGACCAGCGCTTCCAAAATTATGACAAAACACTAACATACTACTTAATGGAGTATTTTTTTTCTATTTACGCATACAACAATTAGGCAACCACTATCAATTTTTTCATCCAGAAAGCTAAAAAAATCCAAGGCATTACAACACAAGAGCTACCACTCCGTCATCCCTCCCCACTGCACACATCAACACACTAACAACCAAAGCCTACAATATCCAAACATTTAAGCTTATCTTATGCTCTGGTCCTGAGACTGATTTCAAAATTAGAAGAGTTCTACAACACCATTATTAACTCCAAATTATATAATGACAAATTCTAGATAAAAATGGCTTCATTGACATGAAGACTGTTTTACATTATTCATTTCCCTCTTTCAAGTTTTCAAACAATCAAATATGATATTACATATCAATATCACATAGGCATGTTCATTCACATGATTTTGAAAAGAAATGTATAATGCGTTTCTTTTAACTTCCTTAGCTCTTTTATCATCCATAGCTTCTCAAGCAATGCCTTATAACAACACATATAACACTAGCATTTAGCTAAGTTACATATCATATCATACACTCAAACAAGTACTCAACAGTCCACATCATAATATCTGATATGGCACCTCTTCTAATAACAATAGAGCAATATCAAGCATAATTCAGACATAGTTTTACCACTCCTGTCTCAATGTTAATCAGCTATCATCTTTATGCATCTAATCTCCTATAGAAAAATATTGGTCAATTTCCTTTTGAATCCTGGGTAATGATTAGTTAAAGACCCTCGTCAAACAAGTACATAATTCATATCACGTACATTGACAATGAAAGAGCACAGTCTAAGACGATGTGTCTTTAAACCAACTATATCACTAAGAACAATCTAAAACATACAATATATGTGAAAAGAAAGGCAGTGCAAGCAAAGTAGCAACCATTGGTTAACGGCTGCATCTTACAATAAGATAGAAATATTATTAGCAATAACTAAGTGTTGATCTTATCATTTTTCTACTGCTAAGCAGATGATGATGTATGGGAATTTTAGGTATAATTTCCAAGTAGAAGTGCCAAGTGGTCAAAGTAGCTATCCTAAGCTTGATGAACAACACTTAAAGCATATCACGGTCATTTAGCATTTCCATGTAAGTGAATTTAAACAAAAAAAAGAACACTTGACACGAATGCAAATTGCTAACATCAAACCATACCTGAGAGAAACATTATTGGTAAATCACATAGACGCACTTGCAGTGCAATAATCATGCCAAAATACGATGCTAGTAAATATGAATATGAAACAGCTGAATTTACCTACACTAACCATTGTGAAGCAGAATATAATCTTTTAGGTCACACTATGATGAATTGCATGCATCTGAACCAAATCCCCTGCAGAAGGCAGAAGATTCTTCAGAAAACACTGAGACAATGAATTTGGCAAACTATTATTAGAAAAACCTTCAGGAAATTGCAAATGCAGTAGAAGTCATCAAGAAAAATCAGCCATAAGACTTAGAATAATAAAATCAATCTTATAATTATATCTTGTCAAGTTGTTATCATAATCATCATCTATATGTAAAATATAGAATAGGCAATAATAGCCTCAAACCCAACCAGAATCAATGATACAGATCTGAAATTCTGCAAACAAGAAGGAAAGTAAAAAGCAAAAGAACTAACCTCGTTAGATCTTAACTGTTGCATTTACGCTGCTCGCAAAAACAAACCTGAGCTCAAACTAAAAGCTATCACTCCCAAAAGACTGAACCCTAATTGCAAAACAAAGAAAACAAAACGAAACAAAGAAAAGCAAATACCTGTGATCTATCTAACCCTCCCACAACAAATCGCATAAAGGAAAGTAGCTCCGGATCCATCTCCACCTTGGGTAGTACCTATTTTCGTCGAAAATCGAGTAGCAGAAGAGAACTTGGCAACAACCGAGAAACATGCAGCAATCGTAATCCACAAAACTGGCATCTGATTTATTACAAAAATTCATAATACAAACAAATTATAATCCACACTGAAATCATTAAACATTCAAATGGTTAGCTATTAATAATATTTAATTCACAATAATCATCAAAAATTAAATAAGTCAAATTCCAAAATTCAACAGATAAATTCAACCGGTTAGCTATTTAAGTGAGAGCTGATTTTATTTCCACAAAAATAAATTAATCTTTTAAATTTGCAACAGTTAGAATATGAGAAAATTCAACAAAAGAACAATCAGTAAAATTCAAGATTCATCAACGTAAAACGAACAAACAAAAGCAACATCATAACAAAGGTCAATGCAAGAATTTACTACGATCAATCAATTAAAAACAACAAATTAAACTCAAATGATAGAATATAAATATACATTAATGAAGTAGAACTATGAAAGAGAGGAAAACTATTGGTTGAATCTCACAATAAAGCATAAATCGAAATAAAGAAACAAAATGAAAGTTTAATAGAAATTTCAGAAGCAAAGAACTTACCTTATTAATGGTCGTCGTACGTTTTACCGGCTTACTAACCGATACTCAAAGCTCGTGATTTAAGCAAACCCCATCATAAGAATATTAAATCCAAACAGGATACCATCAAAATCAGAAACCAAAACAATCCTAACTCATAATTCGGCTAAAGCAAATTTGATACTGCAAAACAACTCAAAAAGAAAAAAAGAGAGAAAAAGGGCAAAGTTCTATCTTGCGTCGTGCTGCTACGAGTTTTGAGCGATTCTGAAACATAGGGTTCAGCCAGAATTGGTTGCGGATTAACATTCGTTTCTTCCTCTTTCTTATCCATCTTCAATCTCTCACCAAATTATAAAACTTTCACTAAAAAACGACTAATCAAAAACCTTAATCAAAACCTAAAATTCCAACAAACAACGCGAAATACTGAATGAAACTAGAAAAGAGAGAAGGTAGCAAGTATTAGCGGGAAAAAACCATGGAAGGAGAGAAGAGTAGCAAGAACAATGAATGTGAGAGAGGAAACGAAGAAGTCTGGAGGTGAGAGAAGGAAATGTAAGTTGTAGGTTGAAGAGGTGGAGTATTGAGGGGTAGAGGATGAAAGTGGTGACAACTGAGGTGGCTTTGGCTGCCATGTGTGCTTCATTGTTGGTAAACTATGTTGTGGGCTTTGAGGTGGCTTTGAGGGGTAGCAACTGAAGTGGCTTCTGTGACCTTGTGTGCTGTCATCCTGTCATATGAACAGGAGCACGCTATTCCCTTTTTAATTGTTATGATAGTGCTTAATTTTTAATATTTACTAATAGTTGATTCTTTTGTCACTTAAAATAAAAACCTACTCCCTTCGTATCGCAACAATGCAACAGTTGAATATGATCTCTCACAAATACTAGCAAGTGTGCAATTTTGCAATACGAGGAGGCTAGAAAATTGTTGACTTCGCTGGTTGATAATATTTGTTCGGAAATCCTCTTTTTTGTAACCTGATTGTAAAATAAAAAAAAAAACCTCCCTGATAAAAAAAAATTATATTAATATAATTTAGTTCCTAATTAGGTGAAATTTTTTTCCTGTTTTTTGTTTAATATGAATTACCTTTTCTCTTAACTTACTCTTATTTGTGCTTATTGAAAAAATGTATTTAACACGAGCAAAGATTTGTTTGGTAAACTTTTTAACTTAAAATCACCTATATTTAATATGTACTACGTTAGGCCTTTAGCTTGTTGACTAAGCTGCTGTAACATAAATGACATGATATTTTTGGTTAAACAAGCATGCTGGTTATACTAGTTGTTTAATGATTAGCATATAACACTATTTTAAAACACATTTGCAGCCTAAATAACCTAGCAAAGCATGCTTAGTAAAAGTTAGTAAATCAAGAACACTCACAATTGACTCCATGATGAGTGTCACCAGTCTTTGAGTCCCACAGCCTCACGGTTCGAACGTCTCACTCTCTTCCCGTCAATCAGCCTCTGGATCTGTGACTTGTGTCAATCTTTGAGGCGTAGTCATCAATCACAATTCTCAACAGGAATCTGGAAAATGATGTACCCAAATCCCCTGTCCTTATTCAACTTGCTCTTCAAGACAATGTTCATCTCTCTTCGGATCCTCACGTCGTACTGAAAGAGTGTGGCCATTGGAGCCATCCTGAGATTGACTAACACAACGCTTACTCTTGACCGCATTGCTGAGGACCATCTGTTTCCCTGCTCATTTGACTCAGTTTTTTGAGTACAACTTAGTAATGTAGTCATCTTCTGTGGAGGATAGCCATCTGAATGTTCAAGCTCTTCTGACAATTTGCCTCCGCAACACCCTTTTTGCTTCTTTCTCATGTTTTCCTCTCACCAACATCCGCCACTCCCTCAACTGCATCTCAGCTCCACACTCTAGAGCTCTCTTTGTGGGTGTTCTTTGACGTTTGTTGTCCGGTTTGGGCATGGAGAAAAGGACCAAATTGGATTGATTCTTTCTGTGTTCAATCCCTTGTTGGAAGGATGTAATTGATGGTGTCATCCTCTTTGAAATTATCTTCACAATTAGGGTTAATGGGTGTCTGTATTGGGATTCTGTATACTCTAGTTAGGGTCAAGTGCCATCCATTCTCATTTTTATAATGGTAAATCCACTTTATAATATAGAAATGATTGATATGTGTTTAATGCTTACATATGTGATAGTTTAATGCTAATCATCAACTCGGTGTACTTTGATGTGCTATGCTTATTTTAATTCGTAATTGTACTGTGTTAGGCTGTTAATGCATAATTAATCGTCAATCATTAAACTCAGTTGTTATGTGGACAAACTGAATATTGCCATCCCTGCCACTTATGTCTGGAACCCACATATAATAAATAACATTACAAGACCGATCAAACTCTTTTTCAACAACAGCATGTTGCCTTTCCTTGTTGGGAGAGATCAGTCACACCGTTTATTTGATGAGATGCAGTACAAGCATTTAAATCAAATGGTCCAATTCGAAATAGTCGTAAGTGAAATTTCCTTTACCATGTCCGTATTTCGGTTGCTTTTTGCGTGTGAGAGAGTGAGTAGGTTGTGATTCCTCTAGTTGTGGCAGTCCAACGAATGTGTGTAAGCAATTGTGCACTGCATTTTACTTTATTCATCAAATCAGAGTCACACACGTGACAACTCTATTTTTAAATTTGTCTGGTACACAAGTCATAGTATGCTTGTTAAATAATGAATTAATTATATGCACAACAAAACAAATAGATAGTCTAGGATGACATTATTAATTTTAAAATAAAATTTAGCTGTTGTTACTTCCACTCAAACAAAAGCATTTAAAACTGCCTGAAAAATGCAGTAGTTCAGTTGCACTAATTATTTAATTTCTTTCTATTGTTGGATGTCTTATTATAAAAGTTTTTATATATTTATCTGTTTAATTTGTGCTTGTTTTGTGTTGGTTTGTTTTGTTGACATATTGTTCATTATTTTATTGGCTCTATGCAGTGATTGTTCATCACGGCATGGTTGGGTTTATTGGGAGTTGTTCCATTGCTAGGCTTGGTATATAGGGTTAGGGTTTGTAGGTTGGGGAGGTTGTTTAGGGTGTGAGGTTTAGTACTTTACCGAAAACAAATACGTAACACCTAATGGTCTCAATAAAATCATATATAACGATCAATAGTATATTGGCTGTGATTGTCTGTTCGTATGGGAGTCACATACACCTTATATCAAAAATGATAATTGACGAATCAGAACTCCAGCAAATCTAGTAAAATATTCTCTACCGGTTTAACAAAATTGCCTTAATTGATTCTGCTAGCCGTGATCTTCATCTAATGTAATAGATAATCACTAACTTTCTCAGGATCTTATCAAACACTGATTCTTCACTGGTTATAACAAATTGCCTGAATAGTCTCTAGCTATGATCTCATTCGTAAGTGATATAGCGAGGCAATAACTTTCTTAGGAATCTTGTAAACAGTGATTCTCTGCTCGTTACTAACAAAATGCCGCAATGATCTCTAGCTGTGATTCATTCTAAGTGATTAATAGGAAATCACTAAATTCTTAGAAATCCTTATCAAACACTGACTCTACTCGAACTAAAAATTGCCTTAATGATTCTCCTAGCTATGATCTCATTTAATGGATTAATAGAGAAATCATAACTTTCTCAGGAAAGCTTATCAAACTGATTCTCTATCGATTACTAACAAATTGCTGAATTTAGTCTCCCAACTATGATCTCTTGTAATTATTAAGGACGAGTCAATAACTTTCTAGTGTATCCTTGTAATACAGTGATTCCTTGCTCGATACTAAAAAACGCCGCAATTGATTCTCCTAGCTGTGATCTATCTAAGTGATATGAGAGAATCACTACTTCTTAGAAATTTACAAACACCGATTCTCTACTCGGTTACTAACAAATTGCCTGAATTAGTCTCCATATCTATATCCATGTGTAAGTGATAATCGACGAGGCAATAACTTTCTTAGTAATCCTTGTAAAACAGTGATTCTCTGCTCGGCTAAACAATTGCCGCAATATATTGACCAACGGCTTTTAATTATACAAAAATCTTAATATTATTAGATTTTTATTACTCTGTTACCATTAGTGCGTAACTATATTTGCTATTATTATTTATAGGTACTATTTCCGTTGTTAACATTATTTTAAAATTACTACAATCTACTAAAAAGTTTCAAGTAAACGTACAATTAGTTCCCAGGCACTCATTTGATTAATTGTTTCACCATAATATAATAAGTAAATTAAAGGCAATGGCAACTGTGTAAGTGAGTGATCTCTCCAACCGTGATTCTCCATCTCACGGCTCAAGACACGTTTTGTTATTTTCATATCCACCTACACGGATCACCACCGCGACTGTGTTTCTTCATCAGTATCAGCGCACAAGTAAAATTCGTTCAAAATCTCGAGCTTCTTCAACTACATTTCTTGTTTTGTCGCCCTAATTTTCCCAAGAATTGAAATTCAACTTATTCCCAAATTACCTCAAAAAATACCCGGCTTAGAAGTTCACACACAACGAATGTGAGTTAGCAACAAAAAGGCTTCCTCCCATCTCACAATGAACAGAACGAAAACAACAACCAACCAACGAATCACGACCAATTCATTTCCAACACGCCTCAAATTGAACTAATGGAACCACTACAGGAATAGCTTCGAAAAGTGACCTTCAGCTCAGTGGATAATAGTATGAGACTAGTTATTGCAGATGGGGCGTGTGGTACGGGATGCAGAAGGGAATGCTTCAAATGTTCACTTTTCAGTTAGTGAGATGGGGAGTGATCGGAGACATAAAGGTGACTTAATTTTGTAACTGGTAATGTTAAGTTATTGCATATTTTTTCTGCCTTTGTCATGGTGTTTTCAAGTACTTCAATTTTTCTTGTCTTGTTTTAGGGAAGTACCAACTCCCAGTCTGAATCTGAGAGTATAATTAGTACGTCTGGGATTGACGGGGAAGGCTTGAACTAGTTGGAGCTGTGGTCATCTTGGTTTCTGAAGTTGCTTTGTGTATTTGTGTTATCCATGGCTGGAAGTTTGAAAGGAGCTTGACACTCCATAGTATGTAATGGATGTAATGAATATGATAGTATTGTGAATGTATGATTGTTGGCTTTAAAGTTTAAATGCTAATTAACATAGAAATGACTGGTTGGTTGCTAACTTAAACCTATGCAAATTCTCATTTGCAGAACGCATACATAATATACTAGAATTAAGGGAAATGAACTAAATACTTATTAAAATCACCATAAAATAAAACACATAAAGCGTGGCCAAATAGCAATGATCTACACCTTATTTTCAGAAAATACAAATCAAGAACAAAAGGATCAAACATAACCCTATGCAAATTGTCTTAGTTTCTGATCATGGTTCATTAATCTCGGTCAGTCTGACCAACCTGGAAGTTCCACTCTAAAGTTGTTTTTTTTTGTACTTCAACTTTGATCTTCAAATCGGACAGATGTCTACACTCGTCTGAGACGAGGTCGGTGATCAGCACCCTCTTTTGTGTAACATCCCATCCGACCTTGCCCATGATCGATTGGAACATTGCCTCTGTGTCCTGAAATAAGAAAGCGTTGTGGGTAGTGAGAGGAGAAATCTTAACTAAGACGAGATTAAAAATATACCGGCCACAACGAATCCGTAGAATTTCGTCGCAACATCTGGCCCTTTCTAAAAGTTTGAATCATGATAGTTCCTACATTGCACCACTCATCAAGAGAGCCTTCTTTTGTATTGGAGATGAACCTGTTGAGAGTACTTGCATGATTGGAGGTGCATGACATAGTTGCCACAGATGTTTTGTCTCACAACGCCGCTCTATGTCAGGAGAAAAAAAAGAGTTTAAGGACTTAGCCCAATAATGCTTCAGTACTGGCTAAATAGTGTGTGGATTGTGACCGTTGGAGATCAAATAAATGGAACATTTGGTATGCACATGTAGACCTCATTACTACTCACAACAACCATCAATTTTAATTACTGTATGGCAATAAATGCTTCAAATACAGTCCAGCAGAATTTACTCCTGTAGTGGAGTCGAACCACTTAGATAGGAATAAAGTTCGAATACAAAGCTCCTCACAAAAAAGGATCAGATAATACATATATCTTCCCTACCAATATTTTCTATTGACAAGAGGTTTAATGGGTTGAAAAGTAAAGTCCATTCAGTGGTACCAACGTTGTGAGTTGGATGTGATGAACACGGGCAGTATAAAGTGGAAGAAGGTGAGTTGAAATACGAAAAACAACCTAGAGGGACGTCCAAGAAAACTCAATTGAGAAAACCAATTAAATGAATAACCAAAAAACAGCTACGGGGCTGATTTTGATCGTAAAAAGGGTAAGTATGTTACTAGGAGAGCCTTAGGCATAACACCTACAATTGTAGACCGTCTCATGTCACACTTTGTTGAGCAAGATGCTGYTGAGTTCAAGGCTCTTTTCTTGATGAGTGCTTTACAGTTGGTCCTTTGTCCAACGCAATGTAGTTGTTTTCCRAAGGACCTTTTACTTGCCTTAAGTTGTGCAACCAATAGTCGTAGGTATGATTGGTGTGGTTTTGTTCTTAAAAGGCTTATGGCAAGTGTTACTAGWTTCGGGCGACGATTTTATAATGAGTAATTTGCTAGTGGATGTAGTGGGTGCACCCTTTTTTTGGCTGTAAGTAATAAGCACATTTTTTTTTTGTTTAATAGTCATTTGTGTTTTATATTCTTATTGGCCTGAAACTTTGTTTCCCCATGTTAATGTTTTTGGCGCACAGATATTTTATTTAGATCGGCTCAATCGTAATCCGATAAGTTGGGGCACACGTCCTAGGGTTAAAGTCTGGGATTTTATTGAAATGAATAAGGCTTGTATTGCGGATCGGGCAAACGTTGATGGTGATTTTGGTCACATTGGCGTAAGTGTCCGATTTTATTTTATTTTATTTAATCTTCCTGAATCTTAATTCAGTTTGTGTTCATTTGTTCTATGGTTTATATTTATATAGGTCCTAGACATTGCATACGGTGAAACTCATCCCCGAGATGCTCGGGATAAGGAGGTTACTTCTGACAGTAAGTCTTAGTCCGGTGATATGAACCCCATCCATTGAAGCACCCCATTTGAGTTCCCTTATTTTTTATTTTCATTTTAATTTTTAGTTAAGATCTTCAATTTTCAGTGTAATAACTTTCTCATTAGTGTATTCTTAGCTTATTTATTTTTAATGTAGGGTGTGTTTAGATTATCAGGTTGAGTTATTGACAATTTGCCAGCAATTTAAATTGAACTTTTTTTTACTATAAATATKATCTGTTTGGTGTTTTATAAGCATTTGTTAGCCTGTTAGCAAGTATTTTGATAGCATCAATGTGAAAGAACACAGATTCTGCACATTAGTGGAGATTGATTCATAGCACTTTGTTCCAGGAACATACNAATGTTTAGTTACAATCATCCCAAATAAATAACAGTTTTTTAGAGTGACTGTAAACCAAAAGAAGCTTTCGTAGACAGGAGGAGTTGCATGTGGGCATCAATGTGAAAGCATGAGATCCTAAACGACARCCATTAACCGACAAGGTCAGAGCAAAAGGTGGTGGCTATTGTTTGTGCAACGACACTTGTTTTAGTCGTTTCATAGTGTATGGCCACATGCACTCACTTTCCTATGTTCACGAGTAGTAGTAGTCGGGAGGACGCATGTAGAATAGTTTCGCTCCATTCTCGATGCCCTCATCTGCCACAGTTCCATATCTCGGAATGCTGGTCATCTTGTGCACAAGCTCGAAGTTGTTCACGTCCTCGTCTGCGAACACAACCCATACCATGTCTTGTGCAGCTCCTCCAGCTTCTGTACGATCGATGCATTGAGACGCAGTGTGAGGGGATTTTCATGAGTTGTTTGCTCAATCACGATTCCCTTGTACCTAGTGTCCACATTGAACCTAGGGTCCTGCAAAAACAATCAGTGTTATTATCTTTGCACAACTGAAGCTTAAGGATGCAAAGTTTTTTTTACTCATGCCTTTGGGTTACTCGTTTTCTTGTTATTTCTGTACAACCCAACTCCATAAAACCTTTTGGGCTGGTCTGTTTAACCTCCTTCGTTGTTGATTCTGATCTTATTATTTTTATTGGGCCACTTGTACTTGTCCAAATACCTTTTAAATTACTAGCCGTTGCACCGCGCGCGATGCGCGCGGTGCCCCGGACGGTATGTTTCATGGAAGTCGATCTACAGTTAGAATGACCAATTACATACAATACTAAGTTATTTAGTACTTAAGAGGGAAGCACACAAATGAACCAAGATAACACGTTTGACAACTCTTAATCAATACCAACAGTTGTGTACAAGGCTTATTTCAAATCATACTTCAATGACTAAGAATTATTTCGAACCATGGTAACTCTCATATTTCAAAGCCCCTTCATTGTTTACAAAAAGATTTGACCTCTTGATATCCCTATGCATTATACCTCGTGAATGACAATGCTCAAGCCCTGACAATAGCTGCTTCATGTAGCACTTGACCTGCACATTTTAAGAATATTTCAAATGAGATAATTGCAGCTTCTCAGTTAATGAATGACACTTGCGCAAAAAAAAAAACTTCAGAGCAATTTTACTTTTAAATTAACCTCAAAGGGCCAACTACTAATGAATGCAGAATCATATACTTTTAAATTATAACAAGTTGAGAATGGAAACTAAACACACCTATGACTCTATAAACTTWATGTCAAGACATGATACTACTCCAGCGAGATCATGTTTCATGTACTCAAAGACAAGGAAAATGATGCATGATAATTTAGATGYRTCTATTCCTTTCAATTTTATAAAGTTAGGATGATCAAGCCTCCGAAGAAWCAAAATTTCTCCAGCCATAAACTTAACGCTCTGGCTCAAAATATTGTGAAACTATTWAGTTAGAAACATACCAAGTCAAATTTGCRTCGACATTTATCATAACTGTTATTGTTTCCTGGGACAATTTCACCAATGGGGAAATGCTAATCACCTCGATGAAAATCTATCCATTCTGAAATTTATCAAACATTGAATCAGTTCTCTGAGAACCACACCAGATGGTCACAAATTTTGGTAAAATTGTCACTACATACTCAACTAACAAAATCAACAGTTTACCTGGGTGGCCATAGTCATTCCCCATGAAGTTGAGATATTCTTCTCCACCCAATCCCATTATAATTAATYTGTTGATCTTATGCAATGCAATTCCATGATCTATGCATGGAGTTGATGTTCTATCCAACGCCATAATATCATATATATCCTAAAATCATTAGCAGATGAATAATCAAACTAATATGTATT
>SNQN01002017.1:7452-25640 GCA_008642245.1 Bassia scoparia | reverse complement strand
TGTCCTTAGCTTCGATGTTCTCAATTTTAATCTCGTACAGCTCGAACGAAACCTGACAAGTGCCACCTCTTAAATTGTTTTTTTTTTTGCTACTTCAACTTCTTGATCTTCAAATCCTGACATTTGATGGTTACCACTCGTCTGAGACGATCGGGTGATTCAGCACCCTTTTCGTCGTACATCACCATCCGTCGACCCCCGATCATTGGAACATTTTTGCACCTGTGTCCTGAAAATAAGAAAGCGTTGTGGTGAGTTAGTACAGAGGAGAGCAAACATTAACTTATAGACGAGTAAATTAAAAATTTACCGCCACAACGGACATCCGTAGAATTCGTTTCCAACATCTGGCCCTTTCTTAAAAGTTGAATCATTGCAATTAGTTTCGCACAATTGCACACCACTCTATCAATCGAAGAGGCCTTCTTTTGGTATTGAGGATGAAACCTGGTTTGAGAGTACTTTGGATGATGGTGATGCATGACATAGTTGTCCACAATGATGTGTTTTTGTCCCCTCCCCCACAACGCCGCTCTAGCGAGAAAAAGAAAAGTTGAAGGACTTAGCCCAATTAATGCTTCAGTACTGACTAAAGAGCTGTTTTTTGGTATTTTTGACGTTGGAGACATGCAACGATTAAATTGACTATTTTGGCATGCACATGCTAGACCTCATTACTACATCACTATACTAAAGCTCAATTTTATAATAACTGTATAAAATTGCAACTAAACGTTCTCTTTCCAAATACATCCCATTGCAGCAATTCTTTGCAACTTTACTCTGTTATGATTTCGACGCCCTTTAATACGTGGAGAGGTAATAAGGTATCAAGCTATCATGTACTATATCTTCATGTCTACACAACAACAAGGATAATTTCAGCCACTTCACATGACTAATCACTGTCGCTCCATACACTCAAACTAATTCTTAATATTGATCAGAGTTTATGTGATTCATGAAACAGTATAAAGTTCGCAGTCTACAAGCTTCTGTATTCCTCAGACGCTATGCCTGATTTTTAAATCGGTATTATAGTATGACACACGTCATTATAAAGCAGGCAAGAAGTCGTTTAGAGTTTAGAGTACTGCATAAATATCAACTAGAGGAGTAATGTCAATCAAATAAACCTCAAGCTCACTTAATCTGAAACTAGAAGCCGATATATTACAATTACGAACTATATCTACAAAAAGTAGCTTCTAGAGAAAAAAACAAACTTGTTAATGTTAGCAGCAATTCTTCCATAGTTAACAATCAAGTTAGCAATCTGTGAAATGAGGAGAAACCATGTGAGCAAAAATATAGAATGTATGAACTAGATGATATGTTCACGAGCCTTCACAAACGTAGTTTAACGAGGACCTTCAATTGCGAGGTTACACGAGAAAATACATAGTGAGGAGTTATCTGGGGGAGAACGAGTTAGGAATGAAAATCCCATTGTCGCCTACACCCACAACGATAGCGACAAACTGATTATATGGTTGGCCGAGTGAGAGGGACACTTTAACAATGTTGAGGGTGTCAACACTAATTTTGACTGATGGATCTGTGCGCGGGCGTCGCGTGCATAAGCGCTTTCTATGAGTACACCCGGTGCGTCGCGCTTTCGTAACTTCCGCACATCTATGCCTTGCGCGTGGCTGAGCCACGAACATACCCACCCCTGAGAGCTCGAGCCTCACTTGGCGGAAGTTCTCCGTGGCTCAACACCGGGGGTATCGGTTGCGCAACGCGAACAAAGGTAAGGCGAGAATCGCCCACCCGGTGCCCCGCCTTATGAAAGGTTATTTCACGGACGTCCGATATACCTTGGCCCATAGGTCCGGTCGTAGACGAGTGCCAAATCAGCCCCACGTCCAATCAAGTAACCAGTCGTGGTCGGGGACATGTACGAATCAGATCTGTAACCAATTCGCCCGCATTAGCGGCCTCTATCGGTCTCATTGTAATTCCATTAAACACGATTATTGGATGCACACAACTTACATTTTTAGCACCTTAGAAGCGTTCTAACCCTAAAGATTACTAAGTGAGTATGTTTCTATTATGCACAAGAGACTACCTAACCTAGAAATTGTGACCACTTTGTATTAATCATGTTAAACGGTGCCTAAAAACAGGTTGTCCATAGTTAATCTGACTTTAAAGTGATTCACATAATTCCGTCTTGTTTAACAAAATATATACAAAGTTTACAACAATGACAAGATGAGAAAATATGAAGTGTAATAAACTTCAAAGTATGTGCAAAACTCATCTTACCCTAAATCTGCAAAGAAACAAAAGTTAGTTTGTAAAACGAAATGAAACGAATCCTTTCCTGAATCGCTACATGAAAACAAAGAAAACAATTGTTAGTCCATGATAAAACGCAAGCGCAATGGATCTTGTTCGCTTGAATTCCTATACAAGAATAAAGAATTTGTATTGACATGTGATAATACAATATGATGAAATGAAAGTAAAAAGACATGAAAACCAAAACCATGGAAACATTGAAAGTCATATAAGAAAAACCCTACATATTTACATGAAACCATTAAAAAGTGAGTTCTACATTGCTAAATTACATTAAACTCATATCAATGATTAGTCAAATTTAAAAGAAAGTGAGAGAGATTTATTGGTGAGTAATCTCAGAATTCAACCTTTGTTATCGCTTGTTGATTCGAAAGAGAATCGATGCTTTGAACTAAAACGAATGTGTAATGTGTTAGGTGTTTTTAGAAGAGAGAGAGAAGTGTGCGTATGAAGTGTATGAAGTGAAGGTAATTGTGCTGTGTCTCGGACTGAGCAAGCAAGGGTTATATTATAGGCACGAGGCAAAACGAGGCAAGCACAACCCGCTATATACGCTGAGGATAGCCGTATATACGCGGGAGCAGCGATATATACGCTGCATATGCAGCGTTATATACGCTGCCTTTCCTGCCGTATATACGCTCATCCTCAGCGTATATACGCAGGCAACTTTCCATAGAATTTTGGACAAACTTCGTATAGCTTGGTTGAGCGTATATAACGCAGCATATGGAGCGTATATACGCTCCTGTTCAGCGTATATACGCTCCATACTTGCGTATATATGCTCGATGATTGCGTATATATTTTCCAAAAACCTCGAAATATTTTGATTTCCTCCGATTTTATTCGTGATTTCCCTTGATTCGACGCACCTAGACACCCTTGCTCTCCAAGCAAGGATGTTCTAGAATGTTCTAGAAGGTTCCACGTATTTCCGGAGTATTTTCTAATTATTCATGTATTTTCTGCGTATTCTGCGTATTTAAACATTGCAAAATTCATAGAAAATCATAGAAAAATCAGAGAAAAATAATTTAAAAATACTAGCGGATTCAGAAAAATGTGACGGACATGATGAGAATCAAAAAGCATGAGAATCGCCAGTGTAACTTGTTTGAAAACCTTTGAAAACCTTTGAGAAAACCGAAAAAAATATTTTTGCCTTGTATTTGACCTTTGCTCAATAGTTCCGAGTACGACCTACGTATTTCCAACTTTGTGATTCAAAGCATCTTTTCTGATTCAAACAAACGCGAGACCGGTATGTTTCATCACGGATTACTCATTTGGGAGACACATTTCAGGTGTCTTACATATATATTACCTCACCCCTATGCAAGTCATAGGTTAGCTCAAATGTTGAGGAGAAAACTAGGTAGGCAACGTATCAACTTATCTGGACAAGGTCATCACAATGCAAGGCTTCAAAGCCACACGAACTATTGAGTTCGTTAAACAGACTTGATTTAATTCTTAGTGGGGCAGGAAACTATGGACGCAAGGTAAATCTTATAGTCCTAGACTCAATGTTCGACTACGTCACATACCACTGTATAGCAACCAATATGGCTTTTGGAAAGACCATAAATCATCAAAACAGTGGGTACGCAAAATGCAGAAAATAACAGTAAAGTATGAGATAAGTTGTACTAGTAACAAATGGTAGCAGTGCAGCACAACCCATCAAGTCAGACACAATGGTTTTCAAACAATGGTGTAAGAATGCAACCGGGGATCGTGAAGCATTGGAACCAAATTGTGAAGGATAGATACATAATCACTAAAATAAAGAATGAACAAAGCCACATCACAAAAGAACAATCTTCCATGCAAAACAGAATAGGATCTCACCTTCAAGATATTCTAACAATGGTATTCAAGTGTGCCGAAACAATGTCAGTAAGCTGAGAAGAGTTTGGCTACAAAGCATATGGAATTTTGACAACATTTCATGTGTTTCATAGGCAACAGGCTGTGTTTGCAAATACATTATATGAAATAAACTGGTTTACTATAAGTTATGATGTATCAGATATGAAAATTGGAATGTATGCTATTAGTGTTCGACTCATTATAATTTAAGGACTGTATTATCACGCTTAATTTATCAATGCCCGAAAACAACAAACCACATATTACCATAATAATATGTTTTAGGCTTAGCCATGATGTAAACGATACCATAACAGTAGCTTTCTTTTAAAAAATTGAAAGAGATGTAGAAAATAACCTCGGGCCGAGCCAGGTAGTGTCCCAAGAGATTTGAGTTGGTGTGTTAAGCATTTCTGGACTTGCCCGCGAAAAAGCAACATGGCTACTGTGTCTCACAACAAATAGCAATATCATCTTCCGTGTCTATAAAACACAACAGGAAAATTCTCGGACCTCCTGCTCCTAACAAATTCATCTAGGATAAACATTCTAATAAAAAATAGATTCAATTTTGCATAAATTTTTTCTAAAAAAGGGGAAAAGTTTAACCAAAGCATAAAAAAGTGAAAAAGATTTGATAAGACACACAAACAGGGTATGTTGGTTGTCCGGCTCAATACTTCATGCCTACCACTCAGTCTCCTGCAAATGAAAATAAAAAACCCACAATTACTCAGTCACAAGAACAACCGTTTAGAGTACATTAAAAATTAAAAATAGTATGGTAGATAAATCAAAGAACATGGTAATATAGGAACCACTCAGAATCAATCCAACTTCATCACAGACAAAGAACCCTAAAGCAGCTAATCCGTTTCTGCCCCCTTCTTGAGTTCGCAAAACCAAACACCATCCCACTTCACTTTGGCGTCCAGCACTACTCTTCCCCTCTTCGGATCAGACTACCCTCCCAATAAAGTCTTCTTTGAAGATTCCATCCAATGTCACTGACGGCCCTTCATTTCGTGACGGCGGCCTCCCTCTCTTCCTCGGAGTTGAGGATCTTTCACGATGTTGTTTCGTGTCCCCCCACAACTACTTTGACTTGCAGCAATGTTCAGCTCAGGATCGTGATCTCGACAACTGGAATGATTGATATCAGATGGAACTTCAAGGCCTTGTGCCAGCACATATTAGATTCAACCCTAAACACAGTCTTGGGATCAATAAACCCTCATCCTCCTCAAGACAAACATTCACATCAAGCACCAAGGTTTACCAAATCCAATGCAACACAAGCTCAGTAGCCCTAATCAGACTTCACTGCCACATTCGGCTTAGCACATCAAAGTGTAGCAACTAACCTATCCAAACTGCCTCACCTCAGGCAGTCCGACTGAGAAGATCATCGCAAACGGCAACTACGCAACCACGTAAGGTGTGTTACGGGGTCGAACTACATCTCCGTTCGCCGTCATGTAGTACTGCGCTCTAATACAAAACGAAAATCTTAGAAATGTCTCTCAGTTGCAGACAATGTGAACAATACGCTATAGACCACGTGTCTCAATCAAATGACGACCACATTACACCAGCCGTCTCAAACATATCGACATGTATAAAGTAAGCATAATTGGTCTCTCCAGGGGGTGAGATCTAACACGGTAGTCCCTACGATTCAAGGTAAGTCTTCTCGGTATCGCCATTTTTAGAATCCAATCCTGTCTTTCCAGGACAAACTCAGGTACAAGAGCGGGTCCCTAACTCTTATCACCAGTAAACATGCAGTAATCAACCTGGCACATTCACTACGCAACAAATTAAAAATGTGAACGATGTGTAAATCTTACGAAATTTTTGGCTCAACCGCTATCCTCCCAGGACCAAACCACTGATAAACTTTTCATTGCGCGTCATTGCCATCCTTCTTTGCCGCTATGCGCTTTCTCTATAGCCGTAGTTGTATACGCTCACCAAACTCGCACATCATTGTATACGCTGTGAAAAACTGATCAAAAACATGCATACTCTCAACTCGCTGCGTGGACCTCATCCAGACCCAGAAATGATCGGTCATGAAAGTAGGAGCCCACATTGCGCTTCCACAATGACCCTTCAACCACTCATTCTTCTCAAGCTGTCTATACTTTTACAATAAATTCTTGCCAACCAACCTCAAAATCCTCCGTTTCCAAGGCTATTTGTATACAACTCCCAAGAAAGTCCTTCTTCAAAGTCATCATACCTAAATGTTGATTGAACTTAGTCAAAATTGGTCTCAATGAAATTTTGATTAGGTAAAGGCTTATGTGAAACAAATGATTATACCAAATTTAATTGATAAAAAACTTACTGTTTGTGTGCCCGCTAGCTTGGTTTGGCAACTTCTTAAGGATACTGTCCAAACCAACACCGATGACGGGCAATTGGGCATACTTCTTCAAGCGGCTTCCGTAGTTGCTCCGGCCTGATCGTCAAGATTCCACCAGGCTGCTTGCCGTTCATGCACTCTAGCCATTGTGTGGAAGATTCCACTTTAAGTTCTAAATCCCTCCTTCGATAACAAGAGCCACAAGTCCGAACAATTACTCTGACCATGGTGATTGACACCAACAAAAATTCGCCAAAGAAACAATTACTTGTCCGACTCCCTAGCGTCAACCCAGAAAATTCCTTATATATCTTTTGAATCAACCCTGTGAGTATGGAAAAAGTTACTTGTTGTCCTTTGCATTTGGCAAATAGGCTAGCAAGGCATTGCAATCAGCGCCTTGCTCCTCAGTGCCTCGCTTGTCATTTACATTGCCCATATCCTTCTCTGTGAAGGAACGTTCTCATAAACCGCCTCTATCGATTCCATGCTAGCCCTCGTTTTAGGAACAGGAATATTGGCTCTCCGATCACTTGCCATTCTATCTACGATGGCTACTATTTCATCTTCTTCATGCGATACTCCTTCACCCAAGGCTAAGCCTGACTAGACGAGGATTATGGTATCTGTCCCAAAATGACATCTCGGATGACCAAACACCGGGACACTCCATCGTTGCATAAACCTTAGCATTTGCAAAACACTTCTTTGACAAACCCGCTTTTTTAGGTTATAGATTCCTTCTCGGCAGCCGCAACAACATCGGTTCCTAAACTCTTCCTGCTTGCCCTTCCTCTTAGATCGCTCGGTCAGGGATCTCCATAACAGGCACAATCTCCAAGTTGTCCTGTTCTTGGTTTTTAACACATCAAACTGTTACGATAGGAACCTTGTGCCGTCTGTTACACCAATCCTTGTGACGCGGCATATCGCCTGTAATAGAATACCTCAACGTCAAATCAGACTACAAACTTCAATCCCAACTGAGTAACAAGAAAGCCCTCAGATCCAACCATATTACACTGCTAAACATCACTTTGTTGTGAAGCAGCCTGTCCATTAACTGCAGTCATCACAATTGTTTAGGAACTGAACCCTTCACCCACCCAACCATACACACTGAATCATACAAGTGCCATACCCTCACAACAGCCCCGAGAGTGCGCGTGCGACAATTGCTCGTCTTCATGGCATCATCACTGAAAATTAGGAAATAAGTGTGATTCAATCACGAGATTCATCAGAGCTGCTTGCAATGAAAGCATAAATTGAGTCATCAAATAAGCGAAGAGAAAAATGCATTTGCACACGAAGGACAAATGCTATTAAAATGCTTCACAAAGGCCAATAGTAAAATACATATTCTAATCAATGTATCTAGATCTTTACAAAAGAAGCTTCATCAACAGTCACCACGAACAATATACAAAAGCGAGAAGCAGAATGCATACCGAAGAGGTGACCAGCGCTTGAACGAAGCCCACAACAATCTTCCTGCAAATCAACAAGAGCTCAATGAGAATCTTTATACATCAACAATGCAACCGCTGTGTTATCATCTTTCTGTAGGCAAATATTAATGATCTTATTCTCTATTGCTAAAGTTATAGAATAAAATAGTACAATAGAAGTTTCTAGCAATGCAAAGAAAGACTTAGAACAGAAAAGGAAATGCAACTCCGATATATTTACACATAAATAATTGAATTTTTTGCGTTTAGTAATAAGCATACAATTTGGGAATCGTATCCTTTTATTACCCTAGGTGAGGCGTTATGATAAAGATAGTAACACTAATGAGACTCAACTCATGCTTAACGACACACTAAGGCCGATGTCCTATTTTTCTTTAATTCTACCCAAACTACTTATATACGGTTCACAGAAGAAAATCTTCTTTCTGAATATTTGAGTAATCAAATACCGATAAAGTACACATACTTCAATGGAATGATATGATGTGATAATTATCCAAAATAAGAAAACTCAGTTAACCAAGTGTTAAAGGAGTCACAACAGAACAGATCCAGAACAGGTTATTCAATGTCACTAGCCCTAAGCAGGTACACTATCGGCTTAGGAACTAATGAGATATTTCATACAATAGCCTCAAAGAATTGTGTTTCGCTAGAGTCTATCAGAAGGCCGAAATTGTGTACTATTTGCGATTGATGGTGACAGATTCTATTTTATGATGTACTCTTTGATGGAACAAACAATCATTCCTTTGTCCAATCACTTATCTGCTCATGCCTCAAGAGTTCTATAAAACACTCATGGAGACTACTATTTGTTAGTATATAGCAGAGAACCTAAAAACATGCTCTGAATCCGTGGTGACGGTGGCTGGTGACCTTGGAGCTGTTTTAAATACACTTATATTATGCGAAGCAATCAAGGATTCACGAACCATATACTCCTATATACTACGGTGCGAGACTTAATGGCCCACAACAAATCCCAATCCTCAACCATATCAAGCATTATACATCTCAAGGTCAGATATAGACATATGCTACAAAAAAATAAGGTGCGCCACAGTAGATAGTATAAAGTGAGGTTAAGGGACTCAAGCACCACTGTTCCAACGAGAACCTACATCCTAACAAGTTAAGCGAGGGAGTAAATACACCAACAACAAAACAAAAATGCGCATCTATCCGACCTATATATATCATGATAAAGACATGAGCAAAACGCTCACAAGTAAATACAAACAATATCGAATGCAAAATCCAATGAGTCGAAGAATTTCAAATAGATGTTACTCTGCACACTTTTGTCTATCCGGAATGTCGCTCTTATAACCTGTACTCTACTACGAGGGTTTTGACACGTTCGCTGACACAGTTCCATTAGTCTACTAACTCAATTCGGGTACATACGATCCTGTAGAGACGAGTTAACATGGCAATAGCTGCCTCTGTCGACAGCGGAACCAACATCTGAGGATCCTGGTTCTAAGAGAATGAGGATATAGGATGCAAGAGCCAAGCCAAGTAATGATTGCTTCAGAGGACTCATGAGAGCAGAGAGAATTTTATGAACATCTGTGCGAAGTTGACATTGAAGTAGCATATCGTTCGAGTCTTGTATTGGGAATGTAAGCTTTTACCTGACCTAAAACCTCCCTCACATATTTTTTAACTGAAAACTTCTAGTGTCAATAGAGAAGTATCACACTTCTGCTCCAAATATATCATTATGATATATGTGAGACTCTTTACACTATAGTAGTGAATATTCACGAGCCTAAAGAATGCAACAATTAATAAACTGAATCTAAATGGGAGACAAAGGAGAATCTCTATACTTTGGATACAGGCTGTCACTCAAACACAAGCTCCAAATAGCGACGAGAAACACAGATATCTAACGAAACTTTAACATCCCTGAGCACAGCACCCTTAGAATGCTGTTGAAGTTAAACTACCCCCATTAATTTCTTCCAGCACCTTTAAAACCCCTCTGTATTGAATTAGTAGCTTCTACTACTGGTTGTTCTATTTTGTAATTATTTCTTTGTTCCTTGATTCTTTTGAGTTGATCAAAAAAAAAGGGAGAGTGAATTGAAAACTGAGAAAAGACAGGTGAAGATTTATGCTTTTGCGAGAGCCTACTATCTAGGGAAACATTTACACATGATTTTCAATCTAGTCGCTCTCCTATGCAGCAACATAGAGCAAAGTTGAAATCCTTGCCTAGATAAGTAGAACCAGACCACTGTTATGGTCTGAGCACTAAGTTGAAAATTCACAAATTATTCCATGAGCACCCCATAGTCTACCGTATATATCAACTGTTCATTATTCCATACAAGCAACTAGTAGAAATTAATCTAGAACACCATAAACTGATGTTCTAATTATTGCGAAATTTAACATGAACTTTCAAATTCATAAGACTATATATGCTGTGTGAATTAGTATTCTATCATTCTTACAACGCTGTAGAACCGGTCTTCAGTAACTCTCTTATCTCTGCTTATATATTAGCCAAAACTCAACGTCAAACAATCCTATGTTGCCTAAACTAGCTTTTTATGTACTTATATGACAATTTATGATTAATAGCTGTAAGATATCAGTACAAAAATAGAGACCAGTTCTTCCGTTAACTTAAAATAAACAGCTTTCAGAGAAATGGATGTCTAAAAGCTTGCTCACTAACAACCATTAATGAATAAATATTATTTGACCATTATGAGCAGAGCGAACTTCATATCGTTTTGTCGATCATTAAAAAAGGTGGAATTGTTTGAGTTCCTCTATCCTTCGCAGTTACTTGTGACAATGATGATACCCAAAATTCTTGCATACCAATAATATATATGCCAATGTTTCTGTATTGCATACGTTTCAGTTGGTCAATAAAGACACAAGTTCCAATGTGTGTAGAAGACAAACATCTAGTTAACTCACGCCATATAATTAATCTCTGCAACAAATTGCATATAAGTAAAGACCAATGCTTTCCCAAAAACATAAATTTAGTCCTTAGATGCAATATGTCACAAATAGTGTTTCTAGACTGCATTCAATGCAATTAATAAGGAGTCAATATATTAGAAGGTATATAACTAAAGTCGGAAATAATAAGTAATCTCGGTTGTGTGCTCGTGACAGTACTATAAACTTCACAGATAAAATTGAGTTGACACCGAAAAACAGATATTCAACGGGAAAACAGTCTGGAACCAGTCTATATCCAGCCAAGCTGCAGTACCAAACAGTTACCCCACCTCATGACGCAACTATCTCACAAGAAATTTAACATACTAACATCCGTATTTCTTGTAAAGTTTATTTCCGCGTAACCTTTAATTTTGAACAATAAGACACGAGATTGCGAATAGCTCCACTTGCGTGCATAGAAATTTACATTAAGAACTATGGGTGAAGAATATTGATTGAAGCTCATACAATGAATTTCGTATTATGGATTACATAAATTAAACATTAGTGGATAGAGACACCCCGGTGAAAATATTTTTATATATGCACAAAAAGCAGGAAAAAGTAAATATCCACATCATGATCTATAATTGCCCAAATATACTCGTACGAGATAGGCTTAACTTAGAGTAGTGGCTCCGCCAGCCGACGACGCAAACTTACACACAAACGCCCTAAACAAGCGTTTGCACGGAGCCCTGTTTCGTAAGATATTGTAACTGCCAAATCAAGTTCTCTCTCTAAGCAAACCTAGCTTACACATCAGATTCGTCACATTGAGCTAGACTTGAGGTTTTTAAGTGAGCAGTACTCAATCATCTCTCAGACATTAAAGTGTCTGAGTTCATATAACTTGAGAGACAAGTTTATGCCTAATATTGGAGCATAATGTGGAGTTCAATTTGCTGTGTAACTTCGGTTCTCAAGGGATTCCAAGTTCTATGTCAGAATCGAGTGCGAGTGAGTGTGAGGTGGAGTGCATCGCTAAAACCGATATGGAAAAGGCAAGTTTAACACGCCTTGCATTTTATTCATCTACTATGAAAGGCATCAGCCTGTCTACTTTACGTACGGTTATCCGCCTTCTGAAGCCAGACCATTATTTAACCTGTTGTGGATGTCGCTTCACGAGATTATTATTAATTGGTACGCCGCAATACCGCCACATTCAAGTATTACGATAATTACTCTTGTCATGGTCGTTGGTATGTTCCTTAGTGTTGAGTGTGACTCTCATGGTTTATATATAGTGATATACAGAGATACTCACTTTGTGCAACCGGCAATCGCCATCTCACATATTACAGCGTTATAGCCTTTTCTCTCCAAGATCAAAATTTGAGCATTCTGCTCTATATGGTATCAGAGCCAGGTTGGCTCGAACCAAAATTCATGCCTCAAATCACAAAACAAATTCAAGTAAAAACCACAGCAACTATCCAACCCAGTCCAAAAGTGAAGATAATCAGGACAGCAGAGAACATCAACAACAACAACACCAACTAACCAATAACAACGATACAGAATCTAACCAACAAACCAACACAACAACATAACAACAACAAAAGTCAATATATGATAGTGCAAGGTCACCACATCTAGTAGCAGCCCACCAATAAAATATCTCGTATGTTTGTATTCTTGAAAATCGTCCCTTAACTGTTTGCTGGAAAAAACTTGAAGGCATTACATTAAACAGGACTACGTTGTGTGGGAAGTAATGGCTTATGTAGAGTATCACTATAAACCTGCATAGAAGGAAGTTACGCTATTTATAGACTTACTGTGCATGACGAAAATGAGTGAGATTGTCCAAAAGAGTGCATGGAAAAAACAGCTTCTAGGACACTCTTGATTGTGCATAACAATCTAGTCAATGTAATATGTTGAGCTTCATGGCATATACAATAAATCAATCCATGAAGTTCTCGATCGCATTTTTTGAGGTTCATGTGATTGTACTTCACTAAAGTGTACACCATCTACATGATCTACAGATATACATACATATGTGAATCATTCAACAAATCACTGATTCATGAATCATGGAGCTCACACAAATATCCTAGACTAAAAAAGCATTTGTTTGAGACCAGCAAGATGGTCTATTGCGCATGTGTGACAATCGAAAGACTAACACGCCAAACCTATACTGAGTTCATGTGCAAGAAGTGGAATTGAGTATCGCTCAATGAAGTATCTCAACCTTAATTCATAACCATACATCTGAATAGACAATGAAATATAGGAATCCCAATTCAGATGCCAGTTCCTCAAACAGAATATAAACGAAACAAAGACTTATTATCAATTCTCAAATGATGCTATGTGGCGCCCTTCTCACCTGCATGAGTCATATTCTAGACCCATATTGAACAAAAGTTCACCAAACTTCATACCTTTAGATACACCACTGTAACCAAATCATGATATATCGAAGTAAGAGATTCGCCCTTTCGATTTTCCGAGTAATGCATTGAAGCGTGAAGAAAGTCTAGAAACAGCAACAACGTCGTTGAGTAGTTATCTTTCATGGTAGGTAATGCTGATGAACAATCTAGCGCTATGAACACAAAAATTTTCGCAGATATACATAGCAAGAATAAGAGAAAGCGTTGTTCAGAGAGAGAAAAGAATGATGAAAATGTGCAGCATGGAAGAGAAACATGAAGAGACAACCTTACAGAGAAGTGTATGAATAAATCAATGTAGAAAAGTATCCCATAGTAGCAGTCAAATCCTCATTGCAACATGAGGAAACGTGCGAGTAAAAGACCAAGAGATAGAGAATGTGGACTAACGCTACAATGATCAAACTGAACTTGTTGAATCGAAACAGATCTCAAAGACCTTTCCAAAGCCAAGAGAATGAAGAGATACTAGACGCAATATTGCATGATCCAACTTCTGTCAGTAAACACGTTGATAGGTGAAGCTCAAAAAGAAATTTAAAAAGAGTGAAGAGAGGTTTTTGGTCAGAACTCAGAGATACATCAACCCACAATCACTTCATACCCCACTAATCAATTTGAACTAACTGCTCATAAGTTATTACGTCACCAAGAAGAATTCGACAGTCATATATTGAACAGACTCTATATATGACAGAGAAAATATGAAACCTCCTCGTAACTATGTGTTTATCTACTGAGCACATAGTTTGAAGAGAGGTATTTATATGAGCTTGTGATAATTGAGTAGACTCTAGGGATATCGTTGTCGCAGACCATAATGAGTTGTGTGATCAAATAAGTTACAACTCCTATCATGTACACAACATAAATAGAAGGATAGTGTGCGTTATTCATAAAGTGCCAGTCATAGAGAAACTATCGGAAACTCGAGCAAATTACCAAATGGGAAAGACTGTGAAATATCTCATGTTGGTGATGTTGATGCTAAAAAACTCTTTGATACTTGCAAGATGTGGGCATATGTACTTCTATCGGCGAAACTTGAAGGCGAACAGAAACGTTATCTGTCAGTAAGTTTGAATAAAGGACGTATGAGCAGAAGATCAAAGCCAGTGTCTCTTATCGTCACTTAAATCTGCCTGCTTAATCAAGGAGCTCTCATTCAAAAGAGGAATTAAAGATGATTTGTAGGCGAATGATTGATTGAACTTGATTATTAACCCTGCTATTACTGTGTCCAATGAAATGAATTGAAGGAGAGTGTCGTGTGCAATAAAATCATCAACGCGTACAGTCTGACTATGATGGCAGAAGAAAGCTTATTTGTAATACAAAGTACAGTGTCTTGTTCGAATCCAATCATATCATAGATTATATTTCTACTAGAAGACACAGATTATGTGACAAATCGTGCATGTATCATTGTGTACTCTAAGAAAAGCCCTGTAATATACGCGTGCGAGCTTTGTTAATTGTCGGCAGCCTAGTAGGAGGTTCATGCACCTTAACAACCTCAAACCATTTCTGTTTGTGATATAAAGCATAAAATAAGAGATGAAGTATGTCTAATGTAGTGTCGCGCTATTGATTCCAGAGTTCAGCTACAAATCGCCTTTCAAATTGAATGAATCTATTGCAAAAACAGGTGTTTAGTTCTCCTATTGTTGATAATGTGTGGAACCTTAAGGTCACAACAGTAATGGTGCAAATCATATCTTTCTCTACTATATGCTAGTGATGAACATATACTTCACGCAATCAACATGGCGATTGGTTACTTATGGCGAAGACTAAAAATTATTGTCTCCTGCATAAAATATCTCCATATTATCAGATGTTCTCATGTCTCATTATAATGGATACACCTTTGTAATGATTTATTCAAGTTCGAATATATCACAAGCGTTTGGATTCGGATCGCACCTAGTGACACCCTAAGACATACTCCCAAGCTATAAGAGAATTTCCCTAGAAGAAATTCAAAGTTTCATAGAGAGAGAATGGGTTCCACGTATATTCCGGAGATCTATTATTTATGAGCCCTAATTGAGTTCACGTCATCTTCTTTTCATCACGAGACTAAATTTCCGTCGATATTGCTACAAGTGACCCGACATTACGATAAAAGAAGATATCAGTAGAAAAATCAGAAAAATAATTTAAAAAATATTGGCGATCAGAAAAAGAATGGTCGAGACGCACACATATAGAACAATAGAACAAACAAAAACACTCTACTAGAGGAAATTCGCGCCATTTATAAGGGACCACTCTGTTGATTATATTAACGCATGTTATGACAACTAGAAACCTTCGAAAACCTTTGATTTTAATCAGAGAAAAACGAAGGAAAATATGTTCTCCCGTTGTAATGACACTTTGTCTCAAGAGCAGTAGTGCCCCAGCGTGAGCGTATCACGATATTCCCACGATTTCCAACTTCGTCATGTCATTACAAGAGTTGACCGTGACAATCGTTGTTTCTCGATTGGAAGTACGAATCTACAAAAACGGAGACCTATGAAAGGATTGTTTATAGTGTTGTCACTAACAACCATTTGACATTCTATCATGGGTGAGAGAACCTACGAGTGGAATGCCTAGTTGGTGTGCTACTAGCGTATATAGTGTCTCCTTCGACCCCATTTGCACCTGAGCACGAGTATCTAGCACACGACAAGACCAAGTTCGACCCAATAAGGTTTGTCGTTACCAACGGAAATGGTTCACATTATGTGTGGATTCGATCGGAGTAATCCACGCGAGCGCAGGAAGAGCAAACTTCACACATATCCTGCCATCTTGCTCACAAGGCGAACATCTCTCTTTTATCTCGGCTGTGCAATTCATGAACATATTTTCCCATGTCACCAAAGCAGTGCAATCAGTTCTTCACACCTGTACTTGCCAATCCAATGGAACAAGATATTTGAACACCACCACTGTGTTTTATGATATTCTACCTGAAAAAGCAATTGATCAAGAAAGAGCAGAGGAGAATAGAACGAGGGATGCAAAACCAACTAGAGATGACCAACACTCACCTCATCTCCCAACACACACACAAACACACACACACATCACACACAGAAAGAAGCCAATCATCAGAAGTTCAACAAGAATCAAGAAACCACCAGAGTGGATGAAAGTTATGTCATGCACATAAAATCAGAATAAAGTCCAGACATGTTCTAATGCTGCAGAATTAATTGTCTAACCCTACTTCTACTCTTGCTTCTCCTGGCTGAAGACAACTACAAAACTGCATGACCCCAAAATCATTCAAACTGCTAGTAGCCGAGCAAGAAAAAGTGGCGTAAAAGCATGAATTTGGAAGTTGAAGGCTCTGGAAGAGAATCATACATGGGATAATTGTAGACTCTGGCCTACAGGCAAAAAGCATAGTGCAGTAAAATGGTTGTACAAAACTAAAATATCCACTCTAATGTAAAATGTGGAAAAGGGAGAACGGTAGGCTTGTGTGTTTGGATGCAGGCAAATGCGAAGCATAATATGCTCCGATACCTCACCCCAATTGAAAAAAATGACTACAGTGAGAGCCCTTTGCTAAACTGTACAAGCATATAACCTGACAAAATTATGAGCACAAGAAGTGGCCCATATAGTTTACCGTTAGCCGAATGATGTGCAAAAATGCATTTACACATGATGACCTTGTTGAGATGTTTACTTAGTCTACAATCTTGCAGGTTCCTGGTTCATGCCAGAACCTAATTTCCCAATCTGTGGACAGGGGACAATCTTATGTCTCACACTACCTAGAAGGCATGCAAGTTGCATTGAACAAAATCCCTATATGCCTCAAATAGGCACAGTTTGAATCATTGCATAGTTTCCACAATTGCACACCACTCTATCAACGAGAGGCCTTCTTTTGGTATTGGAGGATGAACCTGTTGAGAGTACTTTGGATGATTGGTGATGCATTGACATAGTTGTCCACAATGATGTGTTTTGTCTCACAACGCCGCTCTAGTAGAAAAAACGAAAAAAGAGTTGAAGGACTTAGCCCAATAATGCTTCAGTACTTGGACTAAATAGTGTTTTTGTGATATTTTTGACCGTTGGAGATCACATTAAATGGACATTTGGTATGCACAGGTAGACCTCATTACTACTCACAACAAACCATCAATTTTAAATACTGTAATTGGCAATAAATGCCTTCAAATACATCCCAGCAGAATCTTTGTACTTCCTGTTAGTGGAGTTCGRCGCCCTTTAATACGTAATAAAGRTTCAGAATACTACTCCATCTCACAAAAAAAGGATTCAGATTAATACATAATTACTCCTTCCCTACACAAAATATTTCTGATTTGACARAGGTTTTATGGGTTCTGAAAAGTAAAGTCCATTCYAGTTGTAYCCAACGCTTGCTGAGTTGTATGTAGATGAACACTGCAGTTATAAAGGTGGAAGAAGGTTAGAGTTGAAATACTGAAAAACAACAGAGGAAGGTCATCAAAAAACCTCAAGTTGAAACAACCAATTACAATGAATAAACACCAAAAAAACTTCCAGAAAACACACTTGTAACARCAATCCAGTGAGCRAAATAGCAACGGAGAAGAAACATGAAGAAAAGTAGAATTGAAGTAGGTATTCACGAGGTTGACCAGGTGTTAATGGGAGGATTTCAGACGGGGAAGATAAGTGAGGTATGTGGGGGAGAGAGGAGTAGGAAAAATACAATTGTGCCTACAAACAATGGCACAAACGATTATTGGGCAGGAAGAA
>SNQN01002016.1:56159-81373 GCA_008642245.1 Bassia scoparia | reverse complement strand
GGCTCGCTTAAGATTGGCGCTGGTGCACTACCTATCTAACCAATTCTTAAGCTCGATGCTCATCCCTACCATGACGCGCGGCTGCGTGCCCTACAAAGCTGTAATGGTTTAGACCTCCTTTGATCATCACAGCGAGCTGGATGAGTTAAGGACCGTTCTAGGCCTAGTCATGGAACCCTCTTGGACACACGGACCGACCTGTTCGATAACGTAGCAACTCACTCTAGGTGGCTAGACTTTTCTTTTTCATTTTGCATATAGGGCTCATGCTAGTGTGACAACGTGCTATGTGTTTTTAGCTAACTAAGGACCTTAACTTTGCATACTAAAAACAAACGAGTCATGTACAATTCATGTAACAAGTCTCATATAGCAAGTCGTCATTCCTTAGGCGTCGTAATGTCAAAATGGTTGTAACTAGAATCGTTTAGGCTTTACGTCTTTTGCATTGCACAATTGTAAACAAGCGCCAAAACTCGTAATTCACCTTTAAAAAAAATCTGACCAAAGAAAATCCAAAAAAAATTCATAAAATTGAAAATAAATAAAGGCGAAAAACGAATTTTGACGTTCTTGCATTTTCATTTTTGAGTCAAGTCTATAGGCAAGGAATGATCACTATTAGGCCATGCATTGAGTCTAGTCAAGGAAGCAAGTCATGCATTATTTTCTAAAAAAACGAGTCTAATACACTCTCATGCAGGATAGACTCATCTACATAGCAACTTCAAAGGTCGGCAAGGCACGTTCTACTAGTTCCTATTCCTTTTCACAAAAGGGACGTACAACACCTCAAGTCTAGGTCGTCCAATTCCTCACCTCCACAAATGGGAGAAGAAAATAGCAACACTCGCAACAACATTGAAATGCGATCCTCCATTAACACCATGCATACAAGGCTTACTTCACTCGAGCAGACAATTGCCCCGCAGTTCAACCTAGTCAACATGGTCCTAAACAATATGGCTAATGAACTTGAGTTCCTCAAATCTTAGGTGCACTCATTAGAAGCAACGAACAAAGAATCAGCACAAAAGACCATTGGTGGCCCTTCACCAATCAAGACTGAAAATAGGGGACGACCAAGATTTCAAAATAGACGCAAGTACACCACTTTGGGGATGAGCAACAAGCAAGCATTTGAGCAATTCTTCGCTCAAGGCTTAATCATTCCAGTGGGTCCAACTCTAGATCCACCAATTGACAAGAGGTCCYCAAAGTGCGACAAAAGCAAGTATTGTGAGTACCATTGTGGCCATGGTCATTCTACCGAAGAATGCATCCCTTTAAAGGATCGCATACAAGACACGATTGAAGACGGTCACCTTCCTATCCTTCCAGAGGGTAAGAAGCCAAGCATCCGAAGCAAAGCAGTCACCCGCAACACCCACAGTTCACAACAAAAGGCAACATGAGCAAGAGTCAATAAAGTTATAGCATAGGTTGAGTCGGAGAGTCCCTCCACCTAGACATTAATTTTCCCTTTTCTTTCCTTTTGTCGAGTCTATGTCAATTAGGAATAAAGTCTTGTCATCTCATTAGCCTTCCACAATAATAAAATTTCTTTTTCTTAATACATTATTTTCTTAGCCTTTCATGTGCTTCAACTTCGATGATAAAATGTTAATCAACACATGACCTCACAAAACAAAAACAAAACTGGAAGAATTGAAAAAATGTAAAAATTAAATAAATTGGACATGCTCGAGAGGCCTTCTTTCATAGCTCCACAAAAACAATCCTTCTCCCTCCATGCACCCTATCGCAAATACAAATCAAAGGAAAATCCCTTGCAACCCATTTGAGCCTTCTTATGCAAACAAACACAAAAGAAGCCGATTCCTTTTCATACCTACATCTTCCTACCCTCCATGGTGCCAATGTGGCATGACAAAGAAAGAAAGTTGAAACCCAAAACAAGTTGTGGTTTAAGACAAGATAAAAGGCAAAGAAAAGAATATAATGGAAAGAGACGAGAAAGACCACAAAACAGCTCAAAAGAAAGAACCCTTCAGCAACAAAGAGTGATAAGTCTAGACCACTTCAACACATTGTAAGTCCACAATGAACTCAAAGAACATAACATTGCAAGCAAGTTTGCCAAAAACTCACACCTCAACATACCAAGCTACATTATAAACCTTAAGCCTCTCCAAATGAGCATTGTCCTAGCCTAGTAGGGCGACTCCCCACAAGTTTCGTCTAGGCAATGAGGCAATCATTGCTTAGACCGTGGGCCTAGCCGCCCAGCAGGGGGCTTGGGCACTACATCAATGTGTGTGTTTGTGTGTGGGCTTGATCCACAGAAGCCGCATGTGAGTGGTTGGAGTGTTTGTCGAGAATAAATGAGGGAATCCGCACACAATCCAAGGCCCTATAAAAAGGATTATGACACCTCGGCGGTACGCACCCGAAAAACGTTGGTAATCGAATCAAAACAATGCCCACACGTTCCGATACTAGTAGCCAGGGTTCGTGGGTTTCGGGGCTCGGTACGGATTGAACTCTTGACCCAATTCCTCCCGCATGTAGCGGACTCTCTCGGTCTCCATTGTAATTCCATTAAAGCGCGATATCATGGATGCACGACAACTTGCATATTCAAAACCTCATTAGCGCATAGCCCTAAAAGTTTACTTACAAAGTGGGTTTCGATTATCGCCAAACATACCTAGCCTAGATTGTGATCACTTGATATTAGTCAAATTAAAAAGGTGCCTAAAAGCCGGTTGTCCATGATAATCTGACTTTAAAGTGATTCACAATAATTTTCCGTTCTATTTAACAAAACAAAACAACATGAACTACAAACATATTACCTATCATATCAATAGTACATCATCTTACTTGTCGTTGCAGATAAACAATTGTTAGAAAAATAAGAAATATAATGATAGTAGCGCGGCCTATGAATTGATCCGCTAAACAAATCAACAACCAATATTAGTATTCGATGAAGAAAGCGCGCTCGTTAAGGCATTGCTATACAAAATGCAAAGAAGACGTTAGTAATGAAAAGCGAAATTATAATATCTATCGAAACAATAAAAGTGATGAACTCCACATATTTAACAAGAAGCGGATAACGCAGTGAGTTTCATCTTGATTCACTGTCAGGAATAAACTCGTAATAATATGTCTATCAAATTAGAAGAAGCGAAAATGAAGCGCTTTTGGGTGAGTAACCTCAGAGGCTAATCAGAACTTGATTTCGCCTCAGTAGATTTGTTTAAAAAAGACGTATTATTTAGAAATCGTAAAAATTTTGTGTTTTAGTGATGAGAGAGTATGAGTGAAGAGCAAGAGAGTATGCAAAAGCCTAGCAGTATGCCCTGTCCCGTAAATGAGGCAGATAAGAGGGACTTATCATGCTGGGCAAAAAAACAAAAACCGAGCGTAATGAATACGCACTCAAGAACTTGCCGCAGCGGCGTAGCTATAAACGCTTAAATATCGGAAAATCTCTTGATGCACTTATTGAAGCATAAATAACAACGACTCCAAGGAGATGATATACCGTCTCACAATGGAGCTGTATATACGCTCAATGGCGGCAGTATATACCCGTACTGTATTCTCAACTATTAATCACGTACTTCTCAATATTATAACGAAGATTGTTCCGATCTCTTTGGATTTGGCATGAACCTTTAACACTTCCTTATGCAAGAAATACGTCTAGAGGGTTCTAGAATTTTTCCAAGTATTTTTGGGTATTTCTAAAGTATTTTCTGTTGTTTCCTAATTATTTCTCGCGTTATTTTTGAATTTTTGTAAATATTGTAAAATTCATAGAAAATTCATAGAAAAATCAGAAAATATCTAAAAATACTGGTGAAGCTTAGAAAATGAGAAATGCAATGAAAAAGTGAAAAATAAAATCACCGATATAATTATTATTGAAAAACTACCTAAAGGACCAAATAGAAATTCAAGAAATACTTTTTGCCTCTTATTTGACCTTCGGCGAACATTGACTTATTGACGCTTGACTCACATATTTTCGAGCTTTTCACCGAGTTCAACAAATGCAGTCTTTTAATAAAACAAAGTCGATCACGAAACGTGATATGTTTCACTCATGTCAGCTTATCTTTGGGAGACACATTTAGGTGTCTACACTTGCCACAACACAACCTACGAACTAACGATCCGGTCTGATTCCAATTGGATACGTAGGTACCTTCCGAGGTTCGAACCAAATTAATAAAACAAAGAGGTCATTTTCTTCATCGTGTTGTTTGAATTTTCTAGAAGTCTGAAGCACAACTTCTCTTTAGTCTAGAACTTGACATAGGCTCGAGTTTGAACTAGCATCTCTTAGCCAGCCACATCAATCCCCTTATCTTGTCACCCCTAGTCACAAATTGAGTCCTTTTTATTTTATAGATACATAGCCTTTCTTTCTACAACCTTTAGGACTCTCTTACTCATCCGAATGCAACCATAGAGTCAGGKTCTTGCTCATGTAGTCAAAGTTGCACATCAGTCGGCTCCAACAAGCCGCGGGGGCTTTGCTTCAGCAGTGTTGTGTCTTGCACAACATAAACTCTACTTCTCAAAGTGTGGAGGGCTTACATCAACAAAAAAGTCCTCATTCCTTGTTCCTTTCCTGAAGGAGCAGCAAAACTCAGGTTCTTAAAGTAGTAAACATGGCACATCAATTGTAGCTCCAATAAGGTTGGGGGCTTACAGCGTCACTATAGTTTCCACACATACAATTGACTCTTCAAGGCAAGGTCACAGTTCGTTGAGAACTTTACATTGACATAAGGGTTTTCATTTCAACAACACGCTCTCTGCCCGAGGGAGCAACAGAATTAAGTTCCTGACTTATGTGTACATCTTCGTTACATGACAAGCCCTAAGCAAGCAACTACTTGTGCGCTACAAGTATTGCAATGATCTTTGCGCCACCACTCGGAGTCATTAGGGGCTTACAACAAATGAAACAAGCTCRTTACATTTGAAGCCCATTCAACTTCGGCAGATCAAGTAGCTTGTGCGCTTCCTATGCCGAGATCATATTCATCACCWTGCTCTTTGACAAGCAACAAACTCATGTTCATGACTTGAGTCAACATCGTGTCTCAYCATATCAAAATCGGGGGGCTCATAGTGGAAAGGGAAGACCTACAGGCAGCTTATGACATTTGCATGATCACTCCTGAAGCACAAAGCATGGAACGATCAATGAAGATTCAACAACATATTAGGTCTAAGTCCTTGACCAACCTTACAACTAAAACAAGTGCAAATCAACTCAACACCGTAAAAAGGCCCTAGACGATAAAGCTTCAGCACCGCAAAGGTTTGTCTGCAACACCTTCAAAACATAGGAGGCTCGTATTCAGGGGGCTACCATTGCACTAATGATAGCCATACAATGCCTCTTTCAACACAGTTTGCAAAGGAAGCGTTCATCTCAACATATTGGGGGTTCGAGCCTAAACTTTAGGCAAGAAGGCTCTATCTTGCATATATTTCAAAAACTACATAATCATGTATTTGCTTCCTTGACTGAGTGTTCAATAAAAGTAATTGCATTCCACAAATCTTTGCACTATAGTCCTTGCATACTAGGTCTAAACTGAGTTGAATTGTGAGTCCATAGTCAAAACACAAAAGWTGCAAAAAAGTCAAGTCAATGCATCATATAAGTTACATGCATAGAGTTAGTCAGCTCACAAAAGCACCAATGCAAAGTCAAGCAAGTCAACTAAAGACTAAGGAGTCTAAGCGAGTCCTAAAAGAAACCAATGCATAGCTAGGGTCCACCTTTAAGTGCAATTTTTGCAGGTACATAGCRAGGGGGGCTAACCCCAAAGCGAAGCTAATCACGTTATCACTAGCATTTCGTAACTCAGCAAAGCCAACTTTCGTGTAAGCTATAGTCCAGCATCTCACGTCAACAACGGATCAGGGTARCTACACAAACATTAGGCTCCTTGCCTAGCAGACAAGGATTGGCTTCCCGAGCCAAGCACAATGTTCTTGGGGTTGACTTATAGACATAAATTGACTCTGCCAAGTAAATATTTAAAATATGCCAATACAAGTGTAGGAATGCCCTATTCCTTCCCCAATTCAAAGCACCAGCATTGCAAGATGTCAAGCCATACATTTTACAAGGGACAATCGTCATAGTCCAGGGAAAAGCAAAATTCGAAAGCAAAGCACAAAGCTGGTGTCAAAGGACTCCAATTGAGCCAAAGAGGAAGTAGGCAGGCATAAGCAGATCAAGCACGCACTAGCAAAAGACATCGCAACGTTAAGTGAAGAAATGTTTGTGGATGGACGAATCAGAAAAAAGATAAGCATGCAAGAGCAGATCGAGCAACAAGAGTCTGAACGTAAAGCTCCCCAAGACGTGAAGTCTCATTTGAACGTAAAGTTCGTGAAGAACCATTCGAACGTGAAGTTCGTGAAGAACCAATTGAACGTGAAGTTCATAAACGTGAAGTTCGTGAAGAACCATTTGAACGTGAAGTTCATGAAGAACCATTTGAACGTGAAGTTCGTGAAGAACCATTTGAACGTGAAGTTCGTGAACGTGAAGTTCAGGAAGAACTATTTGAACGTGAAGTTGGTGAAGAGGTATTTGAACGTGAAGTTTGTAGAGTTCCACTTGAACGTGATGTTTGTGAAATCATTCTGAGRCAGATGTAAGAGCACCAGGTTCTCAAGCAGAGATGAAGCAGCAAGTATGAGCTAGATGAAAGCACGAGCATTTAAGCAAATGCGCTGAATGTTCAAAGCAAAAATGAAGATGCAGTACACAACCAGATAGATTTTGAAGCAAACAAGAAAGTAAAAGCATCAAAATTTCAGATAAGGAAGAAGCTATTAAACAAAAGCATCAAAGTTTCAAACAAGAACCAAGGCGTAAAAAGATCTTAWGCTCTCTCACAACGACAAACAAGAAATGCTCTTACTCTCACCATGACAAGGACAAAGTTAGACGAAAGKAAAATTCAAGACGTGTAGTTCCAAGACAAGAAGTTCTACTTAAACGTGAGTTCTAAATCCAAAACGAGAAGTTCCTCAAGCAAGCAAAGGTGTGGAAAGTTCCAAAGGCACGAATGCAAAGTCCTCAAGTGAAATCAAGGGCGAAGGTAAAGCATCAATTCCCCAGAAGTCTAGACCGGGTTGCACCGAAATGACAAGAGATGATGATGGAACATGACTCCTCACGCCGGACAAAAAGATGAAAGCAAAAAACAGCAAAGCACGAGCACAAAATCCCTAGTGAGACTAATGGAGATAAAAGCAAACGGTTAGCAAAGAAACAACATCAAACACAAGACTAAAGGCAAGCAAGCAACACAGCAACCCGGTGCAGTAAAACTAACACATTATTGCATACTTGTGTACTTTGGCTTTCGTTTTATGGAGCTTTCGTCTTTACAACCTCAGCAACTGGGCTTCATAGATACTACATTTTTCCTTGCACACGACCGAAGATGATAAGACACCCCTGTTGCACACAAAAGCGAATTGAGAGAGATTAGGCACAACAAACCTAAAAAGGAAGTTTTCACGTACACCGGGCACTTTCGACACAAAGCACCCTAAAAGTAAGTTTTAATTTCAAAATAATTTTAACTTATTTTTAAACATTTTTCTAGAATGTTTCGAAATTTTCTAATTTATAACTCTTGCAATTTCGGAAATTTCCACAATTAATAATTTTGCGTATATATAATTAAATACGAAAAAAATTCAAATTCATAAATTTTGCAGAACGCACTATTATTTACAAGAATTTATTCATATTTTACCATAGTTTTGGAGTTGACTAGAAATTGTTATGAATTTCACGAACAAAAATCAGCGCAACCGAGCAAACGGATATTTCGGAGCCTCCGGACCGCACCTGAGTTGGGCCCATATAATATTCCCAATATCAACGGTTCTATTTGTGTTATAATTTCGTAATCAAATAAAATTAAATTGATGATTATTGATTCGTTATATATTGCAATTCGCTAATAACGAGTCGAAATCAACAAAAAGGAAGAGTGCTGGCTGAATTGCCCGAGTTTTTGGAATTTTGTCAGTTAGCCCATTTCCTTTGCTTTTTACCACTTTTCGTATAAATAGAGCCTGTCCTCATACAGAGTCAGTCCGCTCGATGCACTTCTCAAACCTCTCTTCTCTGTATGTTCTCTTCTTCTTCTCTCTTTAAAAACATTAAAGCGTCTCACTTTTTGCATTAAAATCAAAAGGCATTCAAATTTAAAAGCATGCATACTTCAAAAGCATTAAAAACACAATCAAAGCGTATTTCTTCAAAAATCAAACACATTTCAAAACACAACACGCATCCAGCATGCGCTCATATAATCTAGTATCTCAAGTTCTTGTTTGATTTGGGTTCTTGTTATTTTTGATTTGATTGGGTTTTGTTCGATTCTAGTACGAAAGTTCCGAGGCTTGGCCTAGCGTCGTTCTCTAATCAATAGCACGTGTTGCAAGAGTAAGTTGGGTCATCATTTCTCTAATCTGTAAAACCCTTTTGCATGCTTGTTAGAAAAATTCACTTTTATGCAATTGCATTAATATGATTAACAAACTATTTGAAATGAATTAAAATCAATCTAGTCACAACTTATAAATTCTTGTTGAAGTTGCATGCTTGCAAATCTTACAACTTTTATGTCTAACGAATACCTGTAAATTGCGATTTCTCGACGCCTAAAGACTAAATCCATGACAAATTAGATTTATGCCACCCTTTTAATACGATCTAAACAACACATGTCGCAACAAAAGTATGTATGTGCGATCTATTTCTTTAAGCAACCCACATTAGTAATTGCAGCGTGATTTTAAAACGAAATTTCTGTTTTTGTTGGTCTTTTTGACATGACTCGCAGATGACCAGAGTAGACGCTAGACCGGGGGGTGGGGGGGGATTGCACTACTTCACCCTTACCTCCCCTAATCCAGGATTTGGCATTGCACTACCAGACATGAATCATCGCTGCTTTATGCATTATAGCAAGCTTAAAACGGGTTCCCGACCTTCCCAAAGAGTGCGCAGCGTGCGACTTTCCTCTATCTTTCGCAGGTATTAAACACACAACTCCACGATCTCACACTATGCATAAGCAAGAATTTAATTCTAGCAAATTCTCATGCATCACTATTTACCCCCTCTAGATGCTATTAGAGGACGAACCATCCTGTCCCGATGACGCCGGCCCTAAATAATAAACCTTAATAGTTTAGTTCCCGTCGATGCACAGATTTGTTAAAAAAAACTATTTTATATATAATTATTTTATTTCGACAAATTAAAGTGGTAATAATACGGTAGTAGTTTTTGTCTATTATTATATCTTGTACATTACAATCTTATAATTACTTATACACATAAGTTATTTTATATAACTTATATTTATATGTTGTTTCTAATAGATTTTAGTTTTAATTACGATGAGATAAAGATAATTATAATTTATAGTTTAAATATAAAGTACACTCCGTTTTTTATTTTTTGAAATAAAGTATAGCCTATTTAATTTCTAATATAGTTATTTTTAGATAGATTAATATGGATGTTTTCATCATTTGAGATGAGTATTTTATTTAACTTTAAAATCAAATTCAAATTTTTATGATTCATATTGTTTTTTTAGATAGATGTTTGTTATTTTTTAATAGTAATTTATATTTAGATTTAATTTAAATAAATAGATAGTTATATAGTTTTTTCATATAGTTTTTTTTAATTTAATTTAAATAGTTTTTTCTAGATTTAATTTTAAAGAGTGAGTTGGCATATAATTTTTTTTATAAAAAATATTTTTATTTATGATGTCATTAATGTTTTTGGTGTGAAATTTTTTTAAGGAAAAATTAACAGGAATAATCCCACCTTTGAGTGATCTTCCAAAAATAAATCGACCTTTTGATTATCTCAGAATAATCCGACCTTTGGGGCTTATCTTCTAAAAATAAACCGGATGACTTGCAACATGAACAACCGGTTAAAATTATATTTAATTTTTTTTCCTTTTTTTTACTCAAAGCCTACTAATCTCTCTATCTCCTCTCTATCTTTCTCTCTCTCTCCTCTTGTCTCACTTCTGCTGTCTCTCTCTCCCTTCCTCTCTTTCTCTCTCTCCTCTTACTTTTGTGTGGCGTGGTATTTGGCTAGGTCGTGGGTGAGGTGGGTCGAGTGTTGTTGGTGGGTCGTTGGTGGGTTGCGCGGTAGGGGTATTCGTGGGTGGTCGTGGCTGGGGTTGTGGGCGGTCATGGCTGGGTTGTTGGTGGTCATGGCTTGGTGGATTGCACTACTAGGTGTTGAGGATCGCTAGGTTGTGAGGGTTTAATGGTTGTGGTCGTGAGAGGTGGTGGTGGTGGTCATGTGGCTGTCGTGGTGTGGTTGTGCGGTTGGTGGTGGTGTGTGGTGGATGTGGACCTGTGGTGGTGTGATCGWGTGGTTGTGGTAGTATGGTGGTGAAGGGTGGTGGATGTGATGGTGGCTGTGATGAGGGGTGGTGGCCAAGGAGAGAAAGAAAGAGAAAGGAGGAGCGGCGGTTGTGCTGTGGTCGTGGCTTCGGGTTGCAAGAGGTGGAGCTGGGCAGAGGAACGAAGAAGGAAAGAAAGGAGTTAGTAGGTGGGAGCTCGTGGGTGTTGGCAGGTGGGTTGTGGCTCAAGTGGCAGGTGGGTTGTGGCGGTGGTGACAGGTGGTGTGTCGTGGTGGGTGAGGGTGTTAATTAGTTTAGGTTTAATTCTAATTAAGTTTTAATTAATTGGAAAAATGGAAACTAATAATCCCACCTTTTAGTGGTCTGCTCTCAATACTCTGACCTCAAAGTAATTACAGAATAAGCTCAACTTTAAGGGTGGTCTTCCCAAAATAATCTGAACRCTCATTTTTGCTACTTTTGTTGATTCATTTTTAGCTTGTTCTATGTAAGAAAATGAGAGTTCAAATTATTTTGGAAAGACCACCCTAAAAGTTAGGATTATTTTGTAATTACTTTGAGGTTGGATTATTGATAGCACACCATCAAAAGGTGAGATTATTAGTTTCCATTTTTCCTAATTAATTTAGTTTTAATTTAATAACAACCAATGAAAACATGACATGTGMCAAATTAACCTAAACAACAAGTCACCAACCGATTACAATTATATTGGGTGCATTTTTGGAAGACTGGCTATAAAGGTTGGKTTATTCAGAGATAATCCAAAACTTGGTTTATTTTTGGAAGACCCACAAAAAGTGGGATTATACCTGTTAATTTTTCCTTTTTTTAATGAGAGGCTGCTACGTAAGCATTGATGACATCAGTTGTATTTTATTTGCATTTTTAGTATTTAGATTTTCAAATGACACAAACGTAAAATCAGATATTGGAATAGCGAACTTCACAAAATCTTACTTTAGTTGAGAAGAAAAAAATAAACTTATAAGGATGTTTTATTGGTATATTGTCTCCTTCAATTTCTCCGATCCCATGCCAAAATTGGTGATGATGCGTAACTTGCCTTCATGCCAAAATTGGTGATGATGCGTAACTTGCCTTCATGCCAAAATTGGTGATGATGCGTAACTTGCCTTCTTTAATTGATCAACAAATCTTTAATCAAAGAAATTTTTTTTGTCGCTTGAATTATTATCACCCTTAAATAAAGAATAATGTTAGATTGAAGTACAGAATATAAGTATTTGATATTAAAAATTTACAAAACATTAATGGTAGCTAATAGTATAGTAAATCTACATTTTCATACATAAAGACATGTAAATGCTCCATATTATCACTTGATCATAAAAGTTTGGAGCTATTCATAAAATTTTAAATTCAACTTTAATAGTCTGCTTTCTTTCAATTGGCGTTATTTCACTGATGAATTGAAGCTTCGTTTGCCTGTTTCTTCTAATTTTTTTGGAACTTTTTATGACGAATTAAATAATTGGAGGAGTTGGTATATATGGTATAGTATTATATATATATATATATATAATATATATATATATATATGATATATATATATAATATATATTAAGGTTACGCGTTTTTCAAATTAAAAAATAAAGTGAGATGGATCGGATATAGTAGGTGTTTGTTAGTTGGATCGTAAATTATTTTTTAATAAGTTGTGTTATCCTAGATAAATTAAAATAAGATAGTATTTGTTTTTTAGATGCCGAACAAAAGTCGTTTTTTATATAATTTTTTTTAATTTCTATTCTATATAAATTTTTTTTCTAGATTTAATTTTAGATGCTTTCCTTAGGATGTCAGTGCATATGATAACTGAACATATAGAGTAGATATGTAGATAGATAGTAATAGTATGATAAGATGATGAGGATATGCATAGATAGATTATTAAGAATAGAAAGATAGATAGATAAGATAGTAGTAGATAGATAGGATAGATAGTATTAATATGAAGATAGAGATAGATAATAGTATAGAAGTAGATAGATGATGATAGATGAGATAGATATGATAGATAGATAGATAGTAGATAGATAGTATAGTTATGAAGATAGACTTTAATAGATAGACATGACCGATTACAGATAGATAGCAGATAGAGATAGATAGTAGAATTAGATAGATACCGATAGAGATAGACAATGTAGATAGATAGATAGATAGACCCGAACTAAGATATGACCTAAAGTAGATGTATAGCGAATGACGAGTCGTACAGAATAGATAGATAGATTTAGACTATAGATATGCGACATTAAGATATTGATAGTGATAGTGGAGGAATAGGGATAAGATGATGAGTAGTATAGATATGTAGCACACTAGACTCAGACTAGATAGAATGGAAATACGATATGATATGGTAATAAAGATAGCATAGATAATAGGTAATAGATAGATAGATAGTAGATAGATAGATAGATAGATAGATATAGATAGGTAGCTAGGATAGATCATAAAGACTAGCAGATAGGTATAATAGAAGATGGATAGATAGCTAGATGATAACGATAGAGTAGACATAGAGTAGATAGATTAGTATATAGATGAAGTATATGACTAGTTATACGACTAGGATAGATAGATACGCAATTATGTTAATAATAGATAGAGTAGATAGATAGATAGAATAGAGAGATAGAATAGTAGATAGATAGATAGATATGATAGATAGATAGATAGATAGATAGATAGATAGATAGAAAGATAGAGATAGATAGATAGATAGATAGATGATAGATAGATAGATAGATAATAGATAATAGATAGATGAATATGGATAGGATAGAATAGATAGATAGTAGATTAGATAGATAGATAAGATAGATAGATAGATAAGAATACGATAGATGATACGATAGATAGAATAGAGATGAATAGATAGATAGATAGATAGATAGATAGATAGATAGATAGATAGATAGGATAGAATAGATAGTTAGATAGATAAGATAGATAGATAGACGACAGACAGACAGATAGAGAGACAGACAGACAAATAGATTTTCATACCGTTCTAATTTAGTTGCATCCTTTTCCTATTCAAGAAGTTGCACAATACTTGAGATAAAATATTCATCTTTCTCAATAGATAGAAGATATATACTTGAGATAAAATGTCAGCCCTATCTTTTTTGTTTATTATATAATATTTATCTTTAGGTATCCACTCTCTTATTTCTCTCTTTTCGTTAATACTTGTGCACCTCTGGGCGAATGCAACTAAATGAGATTAGAGGAAGTATAAAATAGATATAAATATATAAATAGATATTTCCTCCTTTTTTATGGTAAATGGTCACTACAAAAAATTACCACTATATTCTTATAAATATAATAAAACTATATAATCCCTGAGCATATGCTCGGTTTTCAAATAAAATATAAATTGCTCTAAACAAAATTAATGCGAAGTATTTGATATTTTAAAATTGTCATTATTTAAAAATAAGGTTTTATTTTGACAAAAAATATTTTTTAGAATTATAATGAATTAATAAAAAATTTCACTCAAAAACACATTTATTAACCTTCATTAAATGTCTTTTTACATTTTTTATGTAAAAATTAATAGTGTGTTTGGGAGGGAAATTTAGGAGGGAAATTTAGGAGGGAAAATTTTGGGAGGTAGGAATTGCTTTAGTAATAGTATATAGATAAGACTTTTTTTTTTTGCCAAAAAACACCTTTTAAAACTATTTTTTGTGACAAAACACCTTTTAAAATATTTTATGTAAGAAGACACCTAAAACGAAAAAAAATTGTGAGAAGACACCTAAATGCTTTGGCCAATCTTTGACCACTATTTTTTACTACTTACAACCCTAATTAACAATAATTATACATTAACAAACAAATTCAACCTAAATAAAACCCAATCAAATTAAATTAATCTTACATATATCCTCAACCACCAATACACCTTATCTTTCTCTCTCATCCCTTCACCTTACACATCTCTCTATCTCCTTGCTTCACCACAATCTCCCTCTCACAACCACCCTCATTAAGTTCCAACCCCATAAACTCCTTTTCTCCCACCATTGACCAAGAAACAAGAACCACCAACAACCAACAAACAAACACCGCGAGGGTGGCAAGGGCAAAGAAGAGGGCGACGAGGGCAGAGAAGGGGGTGACGAGGGCAGAGAAGGGTGGCGAGAGTAGAGAAGGCGGCGACGAGGGCGGCGAAAGGTGGCAAGGGCAGAGAAGGTGGTGGCGAGGGCGGTGAGTGCAAAGAAAGGGGCGCGRGAGGGCAAAGAAGGGGTGGCAAGGGAAGAAATGTTGAGGGATTACGAGGAGTGAGATGGTGGTTGCTATAGGTGGTGAGAGAGGGGGTAATGTGGTGGTGGTTGAGATGGGTGGTAGGATGTTAATGTTGTAAAAATGGAGGAGAGTAGTTGAGATGGGTGGTGGTGGGTTAAGTTAGGAAGAAAATGGGATTAAAAGGTTGAGGATGGAGTATTAGGTAGAATTATGGTGTATATATAAAGAATTAGGGTGTAAGTAGTAAAAATTAGAGGGTCAAAGCTTGGTCAACGACTTCAGGTGTCTTCTCACAAATTTTTTTCGCTTTAAGTGTCTTCTTACACAAAATATTTTAAAAGGTATTTTTTCACAAAAAAATAGTTTTAAAAGGTGTTTTTTTTTGGCAAAAAAGTCATAAAATAATGTAAATCCCACTTGCATGTGAGTCCACTTTCAACTTTTCTTCTTTAATTAATATTTTCTCTTTCCTCTTTATTATATAAGACTCTTCTATTGGGGTCCACTCTCCTATTTCTCTCTCTCCCTAATCTCCATGCATCACTAGTTGAATGCGACTAAAAAAGAACGGAGGAAGTATAAACTTTAACCACTTGAAAGATAGTAGAAGCAGCTCCTTTTGCATACAACCAGGCCAGGCACACCTATAAGTAAGGTGTGGCCAACTATACAACATTTAGCCACACTTATAATTAAGGTGTGGCCAACTCTAAATCAAATAACAAATAATATAACAAAAATAATAATAAAATAACAAAAAACAACTAGTGAGTTTAAATTGTCTTCTATCTCCTCTTTCTTCTGTCCTCTCTCTCCTCTTTTCGGTGCTCCATCATCCAATATTCATTCATATGCAATTATCAATAATCTGAAAAAGTAAGTATATATTAGGAAAAAGAAAAACACACAGATTATTGAAAAAGGCGGTATACTTAGAGAGAAATAAACATTCTTATAAAAATAATATAACATTAAAAATGACGTACTTAACGAAACTCAATTATAATGTTATCAACAAAAGTATTATATTAGAGAGAAAGAACAGATTTTACCGAAAAAAATAATAACATTAAACAAGAATCCGTACTTAATACGATGAACAAATGATCACAAGTAAGTAACATTAAATGAGGAAAACTCATCAGATCTACAAAAAAATATAACATCTTAGAACAAAATATAATCGTACCCTAACAAAAAAATTTACATCATAAAAAGTAAGTAATATTAGAGAAAATAATCAGATCTTCGAAAAATAAAACATTAGAAAGTATTACTTTACGAAGTTAAGTTATCAACAAAAAATACTCTTTTTAGTTAATTTATAGAGAAAAGTATTCAAACCTTTACAAATTTAATAACACATTAATAATACGCACTTTAACGAGAGTGAAGTACCACAATAAAGATAAAGTTATATAGAGAGAACAATATCTAGATTCTTACGAAAAATATAATCCTACATAGAAATATCTGTACTTTATAAGAAAAATGTGTATCACAAATAAGTAACGTAAATTAGAAGAAAGTGAATCAGATCTGACCAAAAAAAAAATATTTCGTACACGTATTAGAAAAAAATCTACTTTAACAGAAATTATGTGTGTCACAAAAAATAATTATTAGAAGATTAATCAGAGAAAACAAAATATCAAACAATAATTTGACCATCAAATTAATAATATATATGTAACAATTATAATAAATAATAAAATAGACTACAGTAATTTAGGAAGAGACTAAATAAAAAACACATAACCTGTACGATAGTCCAAATTGATCAAATCAAGGGACCGTCGAGCTAGTATTTGTTCCAAAAAAGCAGTATGCGCAACAATTGGTGAAAAGCGTACAATTCAAAGCATTATATCTATTATCAGCATCTCGATGCATGCCGATTTGCTGCATGTATGTCGTTTCTACCTTTTCTGGTCAAAGTGATCAAAGAGGAGAGAAAAATGCCTGTAAGCTGAAATGGAGGATACATAGATGATATAATGATATGTTAATGAAATAAAGACGAACGGTGAAAGTTTAAAATGAAAATGAATGAGATGGAATATCTATATGTTATACTTGACAATTTTAATTTTAGTGTTGACCACATATAAAATTTGTCTAGTAGAAGATAGATAGTTAATTGAAATAGCCCGAAGAATCCTCGCATGACCTTGCATATTAATAAAGTTTCACTATTAAGGTAGGAGACGCGTCTTCGAATCTGGGTTAAACAAAATTGTATTATTAAAAATAATCTGCCAATCTAAAACTGGTAATCTAACCTACACTCTTCCAGAATCTCAAAAAACAAACCTATCCACTCGCCACTCTGTATAGCCAGCCTGGGCTCGTCGCGTCGCGTGCTGGCGAATCGAACTCTCAATCAGCATTCAGTTCATTATTTGATTTCATGCCATTAATACCTAAACAGCTATTTTCTTCAATTTCTCTCCTTATTTCTTTTCTTTTGATATTTTTCGCTCATTATTCGATCTGCTTTTGGCAGTACTCTGTCTTACTGCGATACTTACTTGACACACGATTCTGTAAGTATTTGGTTTTTCGTTCGTTTTGAATCTCACTTTAATTCATTTATTTATTTTGTTCAGTTGAATGCAACGTAAAATTATTCCATTAATTTTAGTATTTTATATGTATTTATTATTGTWATTTTCAGTTTTTGCTTTTAAATTCCTTGACTCAAATTTTCTCCATCACAAAATTTACCGTTGCTACTGTGAAATTGGTGGAAACCATGAAGGGTGGATGATTTTTGTGCCTTTCTGGAACTTCCATTTTATATGATATATGAAAGCTTTTCTTATACTTGGGTTCGGATCGATGAGGTCACGGGTTCAAATCCCTCATCTCTATTGTAAATTCTACCATGCTAGTGATTTCTTGCATAAAAAATAAAAATAATAATAATTGAGTTCAGATGAAAGTTTTGGTAAATCCAAATGATTTGCCCAATAACATAATTATTTGAAATATCACTTCTATAGTTATATTCTCTTTGTTGTTCTGTATATTATTTGACAACAAAATTCTTTTGTGTTAGAAGAAGTATTCAAATACTTGTTCATTTGTTTGCATAGAATGTGAGGAAAGAGTTATGTCAGCTTCATGGTTTTTTRGATAATTCATTTGGGTATACATGTCTTTTCTAACTATTATGGTTTTGAATCAATTTGTTTTGCTGATGTTTTGTGTTTGCTTTCAGCCATCTGTGAGGAAGCAACACAATGCGGGTTATAAACATAAGGTATGTTTCCATGGCCCTAGGGCAGAGGATTGTCTCATTTTGCAAAAAGATGTTATGTTTATAACTCAYCAGAGAGTAAAATCTCTCCATTATTGTTGTCAAGACTTGTTTAGTGACGTTGCTTTGTCATTTCCTTTAGGCAAATGTACGGATATACTACCAACAATTTGAGGAGCAACAGACACAAAGTTTAATTGATCAAAGAATCAAGGAACATCTCAGTGGCCAAGGCGCATTTCAAATTGGTGCTACATATGCAGCATGGCGGCCTGGTATGAGGCCTCCTATTCTTCCTGCACCGTTGCCGATTCCAGGAACTTATCCCCCTAATGCTCAAATGGTACCAGGGATTCGGATGCCTGTTATGCCTAGACCTCCTGGCATGCCAGGTATTTTAATGACTTTTCTGTTACTTATGTTTTCGTATGGAATTAGCTAGTTTATGTGATGGGATTTGATTGAGCCTCAATAGCCAATGCGTTGCATGTTTTATAATACGATTATTGGACACACAATGTATACACATTAGATGCATCATGATTTTACTGAATAMCTGAAAAAGTTCCTACTATCGAGATTGTAGGAAGCTTGTGGACCAATMGTGAAGAGTTGAAGTATGTTAGTATGTATATCTTAATGTCATATCATTTTGGTTCATGTAATAAGATGTGATAAAATTTTACGCTGCCCTGTCACTTGCCTATTGCAACTCTCCTCCTTTATCTAGGCTTCGGACTGGTAGTGGGAAGAAACCCACTGCGGAGTTAGTATGTATATCTTTATCTAAAAAAATAAAGAAAAAGGAGTTGGTGTGCAGTGTGCTTTTGCAACTAGATCTAAGTTTATTTCCCCTCATTATACAAGTCAATCTACATATATAATTGTCTCTATACAGGAAAATGTAGGTCTAGGTTTTTGAACAGTAAAACTTTTGTTGGCTATATTGATGAAGTTTTTATTGTTTTAATGTGAATTAATTCATTTGAAAGTGTGCTTTGTTGCTAAGTAGTTATTTTGTTTTGTTTGATCAAAGAAATGACACATAAAACATGTACATGGCTACACAAATATGACTATAAAAAAGGGTCAGTATCTTTTAGGTCTCTTACTGGAATGGATTTAGGACTTTTAGGTGTGTTATCTATAGCCCTAATGCCCTAGTGGGATATTGAAGGTGTTTGCAAATCGTATTACTTCTCTCCATGCAGAATYGTTCTAAAAGAGGACCTTTCCTTAGTGGATAGTGATTGTTCAAAATCATGACAAGGATAGCCAATTCAATATGAAATTTGAGTGCAGGAGCGTTGGTGTTTTTTCATAGCAAGWTCAAAACTGGGAATTGGAATGATGGTATGACCCAACTTTATTAATAGGTCTCAAATACGATTTTTTCCGTATAGGTCCCAACTGTTAATATGATGTACAATGATAGGGTCGTGATCTGAAATAACCTTTGAYTTGGAGCTGATTGAGTGATGTGTGAATTAAAATTGGTGCTAAATATGATAATTGGGTAGAAATGAGGTAGATAATTAGTCAAAAGGACCTATCACTTTAAATCATGTTAATAGTTGGGAATTTGGGATCTATACACAGATAAACTAGAGTTGAGACCTATAAATAAAAGTTGGGTCATAGTTGGGATCTATTAAATCAATTTTTCCATTTTTTTTGGGAGTGTAACAAACACAAAAATCTTGTAATAAGTTGATTTTGAATAACAATTTTACTAGTACTAGGTAACAAAAAAAAAAAAATAACAATTTTACTAGTACTAGGTAACAAAAATCTTGTAATAAATCCATGTTGAGGGAATCAAACCTTTTATTTTTGTGCAATAAGTTTCATTATATAAGTTCTGAGCTAAAATGTGTTTGCTGGTTGCAAAGACTATTGTGCTAGACTTTTGTTTTATTGGTGGAATGTAAAGGCAGCTTACTTAGGGTAATGAAGGACAGATGATTGGATAAGTCTTCTCGTATACCTAATGCTAGTTTGAAATGAGTATTTGACAAGGTTCCAACGTTTAATTGATGTAGTGAATGAGGATATTTGTCTGGTACCAGTCAWTCTGGGCAGATCATCATAGAAGAAGCTAAACCCACATCCTCCCACATCTTTCGCATGGATGAAATAGGTTACCCAACCCCTAGTTTCCTTTCCTTTCAAAATGAAAAAAGAAAATCTATAACTATATACTAAAACAAAATGATGTTAATGCAATGATTACACCAGCAAATCCGCGTGTCAACCTCACATTGCAAGGATGATGTCAGCAYCTCATAATTTTTTTWAAAAAAATTGAATTAAATTAAATAAACTACTCCCTCCGTTCCTTAATGTTCATGCCACTTCTTTTTTTTCAACTATTCACAAGTGGATGAAATCTTGCAAATAACCTTTAATGAATAACCTMTAATGTATAAGAGTAAATATAGTGATGTGGGATATTGTTTGATTCATATTAKTGGGTAGATTATTAATATTCAATCGTTATAATTTTACAAATCTATAACTAAAGATATAACCGATACAAAACATGCGTTGGGAAGCGTATGAACACTAATTGGCGGGAACATTATGGAACAGAGGGAGCCCTCCGTTCCATGAAGTTTATGCTACACCCGTTTATTTCACTATTCACAAGTGAAGAGAATCTTGTAAATAATTATTAATGTATAGTCATAAATATAGTCATGTAGGGTCTTGTTTGATTCGTATTAATGAATAGATTATTAATATTCAATTCTTATAATTTTCTCAAATGTGTAAGTAAAAAATACAAACGATACAAAACATGCATTGGGAAGCGTATGAATAGTAACCGACAGGATCTTCATGGAACAGAAGGAGTATTAAATTTAAATTTAAATACATTACAATAATTTTTTTTTTAAAAAAACACTTAAATAACATTTAATTTTTTAAAAAAACCTTCTAGAAACTACTTATACACGTAATAATTTCAAACAAGATTTTTTATATGCTAAAGATAATTTAAATGCATTACAAAATAATCTGTAGACAAGATAATTGCGTTTAACGTAGCTCTACATAAAACATAAAATTAAATAAACTATTTAATATTTAAATTTAAATACATTACAAAATTAAATTATCTASTTCCTCCGTTTTCGATTATTTGCAATAATTTCCTTATTTAGAAATTTACAAATACACGCAACAAACCAAAACTTTCCAAAACTTGTCATATTTCTAGGTACAAATTTACAGTTTTACCCTTAATTATAATAATATTTAAAAACTATTACCCTACTATCAATAAAAATCATTACACTATCTCTAATCAATTACATCTCCTACCCTACAACCCCATTCTCTCTCTCCAAACCACCCACCCACCCACCCACCCACCTTCACTTTCCTCTTTCTCCATCTATAACACCCAACCAACCACACTTCCCTCCCCCCTCCAACCCACACCACTAGTTCTTCCACCTCACCCCCACTCACCTCTTTAGCTCCAAACAACCACCGCATCACACCACCACACCAACACCAACACACACACACCTCTGTTCCATTCACCACCAGTCGTGCTCTCTCCAAAGGCCATCGCCGCCACATCTTCTCTTCCGACACCACCTTACACTTCTTCGCTCACCACACCATAACCACCGCACCACCCCAATCACCGCTTATCACTCTCGCACCCTACCATTCCCATAAGCAAATCTGATCACATCTCCCTTCTATTTCTTCTTCTTTATTCCTCCCATTAATTGCAATTGATTTTAGAATTGTTCGGGTTTTGTTTAGTTTATTTATTTCTGGTTTTTGTGTGATCACGGTGTTTGTGGAATATGACAGGAGTGGCTGATGTCTATTGTGTTATTGGTGTGGTTCTGGTGGCATTATTGGTGGTCGCCGCAGTGGTATACTACTTCGTAGAGTCTAGTTATATAGATTATTAAAGCTAATACAATATCACCTCCTAATAAATACTGTTACTGATTCAAATTTTGCTTTGGAGAACGCTCACCCTTTGTCGATGTAATTGGAAAAGAGGATTTAGTAAACTCATTAAACATACGTACGACACATAATATTACAAACAAATAAGTATATTTAATTCTATAACTACAAATAATATAATTATGTACGGGTACAGTATACTTTAAACACATATAATCATAATAAACTATAAGCAGTATACTCCGTATAAAAACCTAAAAATTCATATTAAATCTTAAATTCACTACAATTAATTATATTAAAACTTCTATGAATCACGAGAAATAGTATTACTTGAAATGAATTAATTATGTACGGTACATTATGATAACTACTAAAATCAAACTATGAAGAGAACTCCAAATAAGCTAATCATTTAGCTATACCAATGTATTATGGAGATCTAATTTTATCTTAGAGTCTAGATCGTAAAAAAAAATTAAATAATAAACTACTACGATCAGGTTTTAAATTAAATGCAATACATTATATTAAAACTTCTAAGATCTACAGATATAATTACGATTTACGTAAGTACTCTAAAATCGAATTAAATAAACTATTAATTAAAAAATATATACATAACTCTACTACTCTTTCGTTCTTTTATGAACGTTCCTACCATACACTATTTGACTATAAAATATGAAAACTAATATAATATGAGAAGTGGTGTTAAAAAGTATATACAAATTGGAGAGAAAATTAAATAAAATTTCATTGTTTAATACACATGAGTGTATTGCAAGTGGTATGATGGGTTCCACATGGTGGATCACCACAATTAAAAAAAATAATATAAGGTTTCCAAAAATGGAATAAAGTGGGAGTAGTAGAAATTTCATGTAACGTCCATATAAGTGGTAAGAATTTCATGGAACGAAATGAGTAGAGAATTTGAATTTTCCGTAGCAAATACAAATCTTCACTTAATCTTTTCTTTATATCATTCTATATAAACAACTTAAACATTGTCGCTCAACTTGCTCTATATTTCACTCTTCAACTTCGTGTGTCCCCATTCTAAGTACACTACCTAAAACAGTTTCAAATAACAATCAAAATAAAAATCTAAGCTTTCATTAGAATTTCATAATACCTAATATTTTCATACTAAATTAGTAAATACCGTGCATCGCACGGGTTCTATACTAGTAAAAACAATAAAATAAACTGAAAATAAAAGTTTTTTCTGATAATCCAGTAGTCTTACTGTATTAGTGTATTGTCTAGTGTCTAGACTTTACCAGTAGTATTGCCCTTTCCTAGCCTGCTAGTGTATTTTCTGCAATTACCTTGCTGACTCTTAAACACCTGGGGACTTAGGGAGTATTGTACTTTTTACTTCCCCTCCCAGCTCCCAAAATTTTCTCTTTCTTCTTCACTTTTGCGAATTATGAACTTTTTCACCTATTGAATCTTAAGCTTTGATGCCCAACCATTCTTAAAATCATGGTCTGCCTGTATAGTAAAACTGCATTTTCCTTAATTAGTTTTATTCATTTTCCTTTTCTTTTTGTATTCACTGGTTGCAAACAATCTCACTCGTTTATAAAATCTTGCGGAGTACTTCTCATAACTTTGCTAACCTTCAACGTATGGCATTTGAAGTTCTAGATGTTTAAAGTGTGAGTGACAGTGTTTTCTTAAAGTGTTAAATGGTGGATGAACAATTATTTTTTTTATTTTTAATTTTTAAAGTCAAGTCTCGTCCTTGTAATTAAAAAACCCATTGCTGACAGTGCTGTGGAGATTAAATTGCTATTCATTGCCTTATATTACTTTCAATTGCCCCAAAAATTAGCACAAACTATCCTCTTCGTCAAATTTGAAGCAAAGAATTCCTCTACTTAACTCACCCTCCAAACACATCCCCCTAGGGCCCCTACCCACCCAGCTGCCCAACCCTCCCACCTAGCTTCCCAGCCCACGAAATAACCCGCAAACCCTACCCAACCACCCATCCAGCCTTTTGTAGCCTACAAACCCACCCCAACCACCCACAAAACCACTCTTCGAACCCCCCTCGACGACCAGAATCCCCTTGACCAACTCCTTAACCCCTCCCCCCCACCCTGACCTACCCACGATTCCACCAGCCCTCTCACAAAGAACCACCCCTCGAATCTCTCCCCTTCAATTGCACAACCATGCATCTAGGTTACACGTGGGTGCCATGGCACCTTCTTCTTGGTTATATACTTATATGTAGGTGCCATGGCACCGTAACCCAGATGCTGTATTTTGGTAACGTGGTGTTTGGTTTGGGGGTGGCTGAGGTTCGTTGGTGGGGCTGGTGGTGTGGCGGTGGGCTGGGGCCTGGCGTTGCGACTTGCGATGGGTTGTGGTGGGTGGTTGTTTACTAGGGGTGATTTGGGAAAAATGGTCATTGGTCACTAGATATGGTTCGACAAATTACAGTGCCCCTGTGGCGATTGTAACGGGACAGACTGACAGAGAAGGGCAGCCAGGGCCGGGGCTAAGTTTTTGGAGGCCCTGCACATATTTTTACGAAGGGGCCTTAAATTTAACTTATTATGTTAAATAGAAAATTGACTAATAAAAAAGATTTATTTTAATTTTAACGTCAATCGTCATTTATTACATTATATCTAAAAATGACTAATTTAATAAACTTTAAAATTTATTTTTAAATAAATGTTTAACCATTGAAAAAGAAATTATATTAATAGAGTTTACATTTGAATAAAATTGTAGGAACATAATAATGGAAAAAAATAAGAAGTAATAAAAGCTATAGAATTAATGCAGAGGGAGTTTCAAGATTTTGATAAAAAAGAGGAAAAGGAAAGGAATTGAAAGGTTGCAACTTACTTGCAAGCATGCAGAAAAATAAAAATTTAGTACAACTTTCAAAGGAAAGGTTAGAATTAATGCAGTACAAGTTTCAACAAAAAAATACAAATCTTGCCTACAACATAAAAACATCGAACCTCGAACCTCGAACCTGAGACTGCAAGATAAAAATCTTGTTACATTACCACTACTCTACAACAACTTTTATGCTTTTAGCTGCCTACAATCAGTGGCGGACGCAGCCGGGGGGACAAGGGGGCACTTGTCCCCTTACTTTAAAAAAACGAAAAAAAAAATCTATTTTTTAAAAAATATTCTGAATATGTATAATAAATACAGAAGAGAGTATTAATATATCACAAAGTGGAGTTAGCTCAAGAGGTTAAATACCTTGTTTCTAGTAACTAGGGTCATGGGTTCAAACT
>SNQN01002016.1:7103-41365 GCA_008642245.1 Bassia scoparia | reverse complement strand
TTTTTTTTTTCTAAAAAAGCCTCAAATCCAGGGGTATCAAAGCCATTGTTACTAAAATACTGCACTAATAACTAAATGGTTTTACATAGCTAAGTTGCCTCAGCAAATAAGTATTTAAAATAATACAAAGATCCATACACCACGTAAATAGAAAGTAATAACTAGCATAAAAGGAAAAATAGAAATAATTGAAATAATTCCTACTTTGCTTGGTTTGTTTACCGAACTCTATCGACCTATGGTGAGCCATGATTAGATAATCACGATCACATTAAAGATGTGATCCTTAATTGAGATTAGAACTTTAACTTTCTCATGCAAATTTTAACGTTCTGAAGCTAATTTTAAACTTTTATTATTATACGGATTACATTTAGTCATTTAAATTTTTTTTATATAAAGCCTCATATGCAGAGATATCAAACATACATATAACTGTTGTTACCATGATATTGTAAAAATAACTAATTGGTTTCTCATAGCTAAATTGCCTCATCAAAAAGTGTCTAAAACAGTACACAAATCAATATACACAGCGCAAGAAAAAAAGAAGAAGTAATAACAGGGAGCATAAAAGCTAAAATAAAAAGAAAGGAAACAACTCTAACCTTGCTTTGTTTGTTTATCAAGCTCAAGGGTGCTATGGAGAGCCATTATTAGATAAACACTATCATACAAGAGATAGGATCCCTGACTTTGATTACAACTTTAACCTTTTGTTCCTAGAAAGATAACAATGAGGCATTTGTAGAAAAGTAAATCAAGAACAACTCAAATCTAGGGATATCAAAACATAAATTCTCTAAAATTATTGTTACAAATATACTTAAAAAAATAGATTAATTCTCTTTGCTAATTTGCCACATAAAAAAGTATTTAAAACAATACAAAAATCCATACACCTTGCAAAAGCAATTGTAGATTGATAGAAAAGGTAAACATAAAATATACATCTAGAAAACCTAAAACGACAATAATGAAACAATAAACAACATAGTCCTTTCAAAACGAAGAATGATTGAACGTGACGAGGGAATGGAAAGCATAAATACAAGAGATAAATTTAGCCAAATGTGATAAATAATATAATGTTTTAAAAAAAAGGAAAATTTGTCAACAACTACCCACTTTTTGTCAAACTTTGAAAACAACTACCCACTTTTTTATAAGTTGTTTGTGAACCAAGACCCATGGTGGTTTTTCGAGCACCAAAACCACCAAAACTCATTGTGGGCCCCACATATACTTGTTTTCAGTCAACCCTCTCCCCTGAATTAATGAAATGACTAAAACAKCCCCCACTTGTTTCCCTCACCTWCCCAACCCCCTTCCCTCGTCATTCATATTCCTCCATCTTTCTTCCCTTTTCTTTATTTTTCTTCTTCTCTCAATTCTGATTTCATCCCTCTTTTAAATTTCTTTCTTCAATTAAAACCCTAAATCAAAATCAAAATCAATTGAAAAAAAACCCTAAAAACAAAATCTAAATCAATTGAACTAAACCCTAGCATTCACGCATCTCTGCTTCTCTCTGCTCTGACGAACACGCCACCGGTGTCGATCCACTTGGTTGTGCCGACCAGTCAGGCACACCGCCACCAGCGACAGTCATATAGTGCATCTCACACGATTGTTCTCTGCTCTCCTCTGCTCTGGCTTGCTGCCACGCGTCCAGTTATTGCCGCCCCTTTGCAACTTCGAAATTGGTAAGTCGTAAAAACAAAAACCCTAAATTTACTAATTGATTTGGGTTTTGGTTTTTCATTGATGAATGCATGAATGAGGTTGATTACTTGAGCAATTGTTGATTATTTGAGGAATTTCTGGACAACTTGGAGATTAAAGTGTGATGACTTTTTTTTTGAGAAAAGGTAAGAAAGATATCATTAAAGCTCAAAAATCATACACCACATACAAACCAGGACAAACAAACAGAAGGAAGCAAGTCGACAAGACCAACTACACAACACAAGGCAAACCACAATTGCTCAACAAAACGCAAAACAGAGCTACTAAGATTCCTAGGCTTAAGCACCCCCAGCCTAAGTTTAACATCATCAACTAAAGCATTCACCATCATTGTAGGGGCACAAAGACATGCATTCCACAACGCATTATTTCTTTGCTTCCAAAGACCATAAATGAGGCAGTTCAAACAAGCAAACAAAACTGTCCTTCGTAAGCCACCTGTGACACGCCTATCCAACCACCTGCCACTACTAAGCACACTATCCCAAGCTCCTGAGACCTGCAATCTGTGCTGCCAAACTCGAATACAATGCTGACTATAAATACACTCATAGAAAAGATGTTGCAAGGACTCAGAGGCTTGATGACAAATGGGACACAAAGCATCATCAACCTGAATATCCATTCTGAGAAGCCGATCTTTAGTCTTGAGCCGACCATGAACTGCAAGTCAAGCAATGAAGGAAGTCTCTTAGGAATACTCACCCTAGACAAAATCCATTTGCCCCACCAAACAGTAGGGGCATCCCCTTTCACCCACATATACCTCAACGAGGGCGAGTAGCCATGCTTAGGATCCCCAAGCCAGACATTCCTGGAAAAACCAGACTTCATCCTATCTTTAATCTGACATAACTCCTTCCAACTCCAACAGGCAATAGTAGGAGCAACATAATCCCAGACACTCGTACCCTTCAGTTAAAGGTGATTAATCTACTCAATCCACCAAGACTCCTTCCTGACAACAATATTCCGGACATACTTAGCAAGCAATGCCATATTCCACAAGAGACAATCCTTAACCCCCAGACCACCTTGCCTTTTAGGCCTGCAAATGAGATCCCAAGCAACTAGGCATCCACTCGAATCATAAGGATTACCATTCCAAAGAAAATTCCTACAAACAAAAGTAATATCCGCAAGGACTTTCTTAGGAATAAGAAAGATAGTGGCCCAATACGAGTGCAAAGTGAGTAATACAGAGTTAACSAACTGAATCCTAGCTGCATAAGACAAAGCTTTACTCCCCRAAGTACGGATCCTGGCAACCACCTTCTCAGTCAAGATCATACAATCAGCAACCGAAAGCTTCTTCGAAGAGAWGTTAATCCCAAGGTACCTAAAAGGAAGGCAATCATGCACAAAACCAGTAAGAGAAGCAACAACACTCACATCTGCAGCCGACATGTTGCTAGTATAGAAAGCAGTTTTCCCTGCATTAGCTACTAGCCCAGAGGAAGCAGAAAAGGTAGCCAGACCTCTAAACATGAGCATGACAGAGTCAAAGTCTCCATTACAAAACAACACAAGGTCATCCGCAAAAATCAAATGATTAAGCCCAATTCTGCTACATCTACTATGAAACTTGAAGGAAGGATTCGAAGCAACAGTAGACATCACACGAGAGAGATACTCCATGCAAATTACAAAAAGCAAAGGGGACATCGGATCCCCTTGCCTCAACCCTTGTTTCCCTTTAAAGAAACCATGAGTAGAACCATTCACACAGATAGAAAAAGAGGGGGAAGAAACACAAGCCATAATCCAGCCAACAAACTGACGAGGAAAACCAAGGGAAAGCAACACAGCTTCCAGAAAGTCCTAGTTGACCGAATCATAGGCTTTTCTAATGTCAATCTTYACCATACAACTCGGAGGGTTAGCCTTCCTACTGCACCTGTGCACAATATCTTGGATGATACATATATTATCAACAATGTGCCTCCCTTGGATAAAACCAGCCTGAACAGGATTAATATTATCAGGAAGCACCAGACTAAGTCTCTTGGCAATGAGCTTAGTAATACACTTATAAAGAATATTACTACAAGCAATAGGCCGAAACTCAGTCACATGTCTAGGGTGAGAAACTTTAGGGATCATAGTGAGCTTGGTAGCATTAATTTGTTTCAACAATTGACTTGAACTGAAAAAATCTTTCACTGCAGCAACAATGTCATCTTGAATAATATTCCAAGCAGCCTTGAAAAAACGACTATTATACCCATCAGGACCCGAAGCTTTGGAATCAGGAATAGAGAAGATGGCTTCTTTAATTTCAGAAGCAGAAAAGTCCAGACAAAGGCATTGAGCTTGAGTCTCAAAAAGAAGAGGCCCAGCAGCAACAATAAATTGCTGAAGCAGTGTAACATCATGCTTCTGCCCAAGCAAAGTAGAGTAATACTGAATAAAAGCCCCCGCAATACCATCAGCAAACTCCTGTTGATGCCCATCCATATCAATAATTTGATGAATAGAATTTTGATATTGTCTCATCCGAATAGCCTAATGGAAAAGACTAGTATTCGAGTCCTCATCCTTTAACCAATTTAACTTAGCCTTCTACCGCAACCAAGTCAAATAATTCTTCCTCACGTCACTCCAGTGAACTCTAGCATCATACTCCACTATAGCCAAAAAAGGGTCTTGGGGAAACTTGTGCACAAACCCTTGGACTAGATGGAAAAACTGAGAGGCTTGGAGTTGCTGAATCTCCAAGCTCATACCACTAAAAGACATAGCCTTCAACCGGTGTTTTAGGCCTTGCAACCGCCGACAAACTCTGTACATAGGAGTACCAAAAACTGGCATATTCCAACCCTGCATAACAATAGACTGAAACATCTCATCATCAGCCCAATGATTATAAAATTTGAAAGACCGCCGAAGACAACTAGTGTGCTTATCCACTTTAATAAGACAAGGACAATGATCCATCAAACCCTCAGGCAAAAAAGCAGCAACAACATTAGGAAAAGCTTGCATCCAAGAAGGATTCACTAAAGCTCTATCAATATTTGAAAAAACCTTAGCTCCACCTGTCTACTTATTACTCCAAGTAAACACAGGGCCCGTGGCATGCATATCCACCAAAGAACAACTATGAACACACTGCCGAAAGTGAGCAGTTTCATGAGGAAGAACAGGAGAGCCAATGCGCTCATCAACAAAAAGCGCACAGAAAAGAAACCTGCGTCTCAATATGCAGAACATCCAAATGAACAGATTGAGAATCAACATCAATAACATTAATTTGAAACACAACAGGTAACCAAAGAACCCAAATCCGACCACCACTACAAAGGTGAAAATTAGAGGTACAACACCAAGAATCACCAAAAGTGTGCAAAACATTAGGGAAATTAATAGGTTTAATCTTAGTCTCCAGGAGCCCCAAAAGACCAATCTTATTAGAAAGCAGAAAATCCTTGACAATCATCTGCTTATTAGGGCTATTGAGCCCTCGAACATTCCTAAAGGAAAACCTATCCATTCCCCGGAGGGGACAAGATAGTCCTAGAGCCCAAATCCACCTCCTCCACATGCACGGTTTCAGGTAACATCTCTAGCATATGCGAAGGTGAGTGAGCCACACTCACCCCACCTCGTTTCTTTGTCCTCTTAGACACAACCAATTGCCTATTCTCCGAATCAGCAGCCGGAGTGACAATATCTTGCCTTACCACAGTTGTTGGCGGATCAGGATCCACAACCTTATCATGCCTCACATTAGCCGAAGGACCTTGTGGCACAGGATCCCTAGCCTTAGGCCGCCACACCTGCTCCTTGCCCTTCCTGCACATAGATTGAATATGGCCAAATACCCCACACAAATCACATAAAACAGGCCTCCACTCATACACAATCTCCTGAGAAACAACCAATCCTTTCTCATTTTCAAAAGTAATAGTGTCAGGCAACTGAGCACCCAATTCAACTTCAACAAGAAACCAAGCATAACCAATTCGATCCCTTTGAAGAGTAGCTTGGTCCGCCTTCATAGGCTTACCCACCAATCCGACCAACTTAGCCAAACAATCCAAACCCCAATATTTAACAGGAAGCTTAGGTAATCGAATCCAAGTAGTAACCGTGGTCACAACTGGTTTAGCAAAGTCCTTATCATCCTCCCATTGCTCCACCAACACTAGTTTCCGATCAAACATGAGGTGTCTCATAGTATGAGCCTTTTCATGAGCCTCATGAGTAAAAAATCGCACAAGAAACACCCCTTTCCTCACAAAAATCACCTTATCCACCACATCCTTACCCCAAATACGACGAGCAAACCCATCAAACACCTTCGGGTGAGGGTTGCCGCCAAGAACAAAACAAACAACAACCAAATTCCGGTAAGCCAACTCGTCCTCAACATCAGCCAAGTTCAATTTCAGCATGGATACACCATCATCCTTAGTACAAGGCAAAGTAGAGGTCACAACAGTAGGGGAATGCTAATGTCCATACACATTCTTATAACAAGTCACAACAGCAGCCATGGTCATATCACAAGTCACAGTAGCAGCAAGATTAGGAGGGTTAGGAGGATTACCATTAGCTTGGGGGTGCACAACCACCCCTGAATCCAACACCGACGGTAGCGGACCACCACGGCTCGACGACTCAAGCCCTGTCCTCCACCAAATTCAGCACCGACAACCACTCATTGAATTACGATTTCATCCGCGAACCCTCCACTAACTTGTTAAGGGAAGCTTTGGGCGATAAAATTCGTTCATCATCAAGCGCAACATCACCAATCACCAAGTCCTCAACCACAATACGACTCACCATCTGATTAGAATGCAAATCAGCCTTGCCATTTCCCCCATTCAAGGGTTTCCTCCCTTTCTTCCTTGCCATAGCGCCCAAAAATGGGAGAAGAGAGGAAAGAGAAACAACCTAGAGATGGATAAACCTAGCCGCCACCCTCGCCGAGCAACCGCGGCGGCGGCGAACCTGACAGGGGAGCCTCAGCCTTCAACGCAAGCCCAAACCCAGAACCCAGCAACCTAGAAAACCCAGTAACCCAGAAAAACACGAGAAAGAGAGAGAATTTCGCGTCCGTACAGTCTGTGTTTTCTTTTAATCAAACTTTTTAAAGTGTGATGACTTAACTCCCCAAAAATCAGAAAAGATGAACGAGGATGAACTTGAGTGAGAAATTTGAGGGTGAATGAGTGAGGATGAGTTTATGTAGCAGAGAGAGTGAGAGAGAGTGAAAGAATGAGCAACGTAGCAATAAGGAAGAAGAAAGAAAGAAGAAAAAAATGAAAAAGATTTCAGAAATAAAAAGGAGGGCGTGACGGTCATTTAATGTTCTTGGGGGAGATTTTCGACTTAAAATAGGTATATGTGGGGCCCACAAAGAGTTTTGGTGGTTTTGGTGCTCGAAAAACCACCATGGGTCATGGTTGACAAACATTTGATAAAAAGTGGGTAGTTGTTTTTTAAAAAAAGTGGGTAGTTATTTTCAAAGTTTAATAAAAAGTGGGTAGTTGTTGACAAATTTTCTAAAAAAATAATTAAAACATATCTAGAGAAGGTCCCCCAACGCACACCTTGTGACCTGTAGAAAAGTAGTAAACACGCTCCCTTTTCTAGTGATCATTTACCAAGGATCCAACACAAGCATACAACAACTCATTGTACAAAGGATCTTTAATTTATCTACAATCAAATCTCAATAGCATCAGAATATGAAAATCAACCTAGAAATGGACTAGAAAAAAATGAGAAATAAAAAAGGACTGGCCAACATAGATTTTTGTAAGAAAGACTCAAATCTAGGGGTATCAAAACATAAATGCCCTAAAACCATTCTTACTGAAATACTGTACTAATAACTAAAAGATTTTAAATAGCTAAGTTGCCTCGAAAAATAAGTAACTAAAACAATACAAAGATTCATACACCACGCATAGAGAAAGAAATAACTAGCAGAAATGGCAAAATAAAAAGAAAGGAAATATGGAGTGCCATGATTAAATAATCACTATCACATTAAAGATAGGATCCCTCACTAAGATTAKAACTTTAACTTTCTCATGCAAGTTCTAACGTTCTGATGCCAATTTAGCCTTTTGTTAGTACTAGTAGGATTAGATTTAATCATTTAAAGAAAAAAATGTTTAAGAAAACCTCAAATGCAGGGATATCAAAACATACATAAAACTATTGTTACCGAGATATTGTAAAATAAGTAATTAGTTTCTCACAGCCAAGTTGCCGTATCAAAAATTTCATAAAACAATACACAAATTCCTAGACCCTGCACAAAAAATGAAACACAACATAAAAGGTAAAATGAAAGGAAAGGAAACAACTCCAACCTTGCTTTGTTTGTTGACCAAACTCAGACGAGCTGTGGAGAGCTATGATTAGATAAACACTATCACACCAAAGATAGGATCCCCCACTTTGATTACAACTTTAACTTTCGCATGCTAATTTTGACTTTCTGATGCGAATTTTAACCTTTTGTTCCTAGAGGGATAACATGGAGGCATTTATAGAAAAACAATTAAAGATCAGGAGGATCAAATCTAGGTATATCAAACTATAAATTTCCAAAAATTATTGTTACATAGATATTGTCAAATCAACTATTGATTTCTCAGAACAATACACAAATTCACACACTTTGCAAAAACAATTGTAGATTGATAAAAAAGGAAAATATAAAATGTACATCTTTGTAACCAAAAATGACAATAAAAAATAATTAACAGTAGTCCTTTAAAAGGGGGAATAATTGAACGTGACAATGGAATGGAAAGAATAATTACGACAGATAAATTTAACCAAATGTGTTGAATAATATAATGTTAAAAAATAAATATAAAATAAACATTTCAAAACGATCCCCCAACTCACACCAAGTGACCTTAAGAAAAGTAGTAAACACACTCCCCTTCCTAGTGAACATTTACTAAGGGTCTAGCAAAAGCATACCACAGCTCATTGAACAAAAGATCTGTAATTTATTTACAAGGAAAAATTTACGTAAATAATCTGAACTTTCATCAGTCTTCCCAAAATAATTCCTACTGAACTTATTCTCAAAATAAACCCAACTTCACCCACCATCTTCCCATTTTGTACCTAGTGACTTGTGACCTGCTAATCAGGTCATGATTCTTTTTTTTTTTTTTTACATAATTTCAATATTCAATATACCCTAACCCACCCAAACCAATAACCCCACCACTCCCACTCTTGTCCCACCACGACCACCAACGCACAAATCACCCCACCCCGAAATACCACCGGCAACCCTCGAAACCCCGCTGCCACCACTCGAAACTCCACCCTAAACCTTGTTGCCATCCTTCAAACCTCTCTACCACCACTCGAAACACCACCCTACCTTTGAGTACACCACTGCCACCCTCGAAACACCACCCCACTACTCGAAACACCACCCCCACCTTCGAGAACACCACTGCCACCCTCGAAAGTTCTCCTTCACTTCCCAAACACCACCGCCGCTGCTCCCCTACCCTCGAAATTGGATTTGATTTGGGTTTTGATTTTGATTTTAATTGTTATTTTGGTTTTGATCAATTTTGGGGAATTTCGATTTTAATTATAATTTTTCTTGTGATTTTGATTTTGATTATGATTTTCTATTTCGATTTTGTGTTAAATTTTGATTTTCCATTTTGGTTTTGATTTGGGAATTTGGGTTTGTTATTGGCAGTGATGGTGGATGATGGGTGTGCGAGGGTGGTTGGGCTGCAAGGGCTGTGCGGGTGGTTGGGATGCGAGGGTGGTCGGGCTGTGCGGGTGGTCGGGATGCGAGGGTGGTTGGGCTGTGAGGGTGGTTAGGATGCTAGGGCTGTGAGGGTGGTTAGGCTGCTAGGGCTGTGAGGGTGATGCATGATGGGTGGCGTTGGTGGTAGAGGTGGTTGTTCAATAAAAAAAATAAAAAATAAAAAAAACCTGCTAAAATAGGATAGATTACCTAGAGTAATAGGTTAAATTTTCATTTGGGGCAAAATGGGAAGATGGTGGGTGAAGTTGGGTTTATTTTGGGAATAAGTTCAGTAAGGATTATTTTGGGAAGACAAATAAAAGTTCGGATTATTTACGTAAATTTTTCCTATTTACAATAAAATCACAATAGCAGTAGAAAATGAAAAAGAACCTTAAATGGTCTAGGCAAAATTGAGAAATTAAAGTCAATAGTAGCATAAAGACATTCCAACTTGATTTCGGAAACATGACGAGAAAGAAAAAAGAACATGCCAACATATAATTTTATTTTGAAAAGCCTCCAAAAAAGGGTTGTCAAAACATAAATCCCCCAAAATAATTGTTACTCAAATATTGTACTAATAACTAAGTGGTTTTTCATAGCTAAGTTGCCTCAGCAGAAAAATATCTAAAGAAATACCAAGAGCCATAAACAACGCAAAGAGAAAGAATTAAGTAGCATAAAAGACGAAATAGAAAGAATGAAATAATTTCTACCTTGCTTTATTTGTTTATCAGACTCCAGCGACCTATAGAGAGCCATGATTAGATTAACACTATCACTTCAAAGATAGGATCCCTCACTAAGATTACAACATTGACTTTCTTATGCAAATTTGAACTTTCTAATGTCAGTTTTAACTTTTTGTTATTACATAGATTACATTGGGGCATTTAAAGAAAAATAAATCTTTTAGAAATCCTCAAATTCATGGATATTAAAACATAAATGAAACTGTCGTTATCGAGATACTATGAAAATAACTAATTGGTTTCTCATAACTAAATGGCCTCATTAAAAAGTGTCTAAAACAATACACAAGTTTGTACACCCTACACAAAAAAAGAAATATAGAGCATAAAAAGTAAAATAAAAAAGAAAGAAAACAATTCCAACCTTACTTTGTTACTTTACCAAACTCAAGCGAGATGTGGAGAACCATGATTAGATAAACACTATCACACCAGAGATAGGATCCATCACTTTGATTACAACTTTAACTTTCTAATGACAATTTTAACCTTTTGTTCCTAGAGGGATAACATCGAGGCATTTGTAAAGAAAAAAAAATTCAAGTAATGCTCAAATCTAGGGATACCAAAACATAAATTCCCTAAAATTATTGTTACAAATATACTTTAAAAAAGACTCAAAGCCTAAGTGACGAAGATGTAACATACTTTCTCTCTCGCTTCCATTTGCCATGGCGAGGAATTGTGGGTCGTAGAAGATTCCTAAAGTTGCTGAAAGTCCACAAAAATCTAAGATTCATGATTAGACATAGAAACCGATTCGAGCAAACCCTATTTCGAAGACAATCACAAAATTCCGAGTTGAGGGTATTCAACTATTGAAGTTTGATGATGTTAAAGATGACTTAATCGGTGTATTCTATCTCCTAAAGTCGCAGCATGAATTGATTCATCATTCTCAAGTGAAAATGCAGTTATCTGATTGGTTGACGGAACTCAAATCAAGTGAAGAGGGTTCTCCGAAAAACAGAGCATCAGAATTTCACATATGTTTTGAAGTTCCTTTGGTTCCGAAATTGCAATTGAGAGTTGAGGATGTTTTCTGATGAATTATCTTACCGGAATATGAGTGGTATGAATTTTATTGTGGGTGTTAATCTGCATGTGAAAAGATTTCAGGGCTTTTGTAAGAAAATTTGGGGTGATGTTAACATTGATAAGGTCATTCCATTTAAGAAGGGARTGTTTTTCATAAGATTCTTGAATGTTGAAACAAAGGTTATGGTTCTTGTTTRAAATCATATTATGTTTGATATAAAACCAATATTTTTCAAGAAATGGGAGGATGGACRAGAAATAAAGGCTAGTGAATTTACTGAAATTCGAGTATGGATACAATTGCAGAAGCTACCATTGAAGTTCRGGGGATCAACTTGCTTGGCTAAGATAGTTGGTRTGTTCAGAGATCCTATTAAAGCTGATCATGCTAATCAATCAAGGGAGAGGATTAAWTTTGCTCATTACTTAGTGGAGATGGATTTGAAAGMTGACTTTCCTAATGTGATAWAGTTTCTGGATGAAAAGGGGGATTAATATCCTAAGCGATTTCTTATGATTTGAAGCCTAAATTTTTCAAGGTTTGCTCTAAGATGGGACATSTAGCTGAGAATTGTAGGACTACTCCCTAAAAATGGAAGGTAAAAGAGCAGAAAACTCTTTAGAGTGAGTCTAAGCAACAAGTACCTGTTGTGCAGCAGAATGTCAAGGAGACGSAGATTTTYGACCACTTGCAGGACTAAGGAATACAAGTTGGAGACATGACCATTGATARGGGAAATCCTATTAGGGGAGATGATGAATTGATGATGCTATAGGTGTTAGGTCAGGTAAGAATGGGTTCTCTATTTTCAAGGGAACAACTAACAAAGGTTCAAAGGATTAGCAACAAGTGAATGTTCTCTAGTTGAGGAACTCCTTTGCTCGACTGTCAGATGATGCTAGCTCCCTATGAATGAGGGAAGGAGARGTGATCTCATGGATAAGATATTGTGTTGGAGTGTTAGGCGTTCGAATCACCCCCACTAAGCAGTTAGAAGTAAAGAGGTGCATTTGTCAAGATAAGGCTGGCTTAGTATGTCTGGTGGAAACTAAGGTGAAACCTAAAAATTTTCATTTGATTTATAGTGCAATGTTTAGAGGGTGGTGTGTTGCTAGCAATTTTGTATTTTGTAAAGGGGCAAGAATTTTGATTACATAGCTGTTAGACTTTTTTAGCTTCAAATTTTGTACACTTCAGCTCAAAATATCCATTTTAGAGTTACAAATATGGCTTTGAAGGTTTCCTTTGCCTTTTCACGTGTGTATGGTTATAATGATCTTACTGATAGGGTTGGAATATGGGCCGATCTTAAGAAGTTTGGTCATTCTATCAAGGAACCCTGGTTAGTTTTGGGTGATTTCAATAGTCCCTTTTAACTACATGAGATAGGATCGGGAGATAGGTTTTGGCTTTAGAAACTCTAGCTTTTCTGGATTCTGTGTCCTTCTGTGGGATTGAGGATTTATGCCATTCAAGATGTCAGTATGCATGGACAAACAAGCAAGATGGGGCTGTGTTTKGGCAGATTTTAGCTAACGAGCTAGTCTACCTAGCTAGGATCGTGACCTGCAACTAGACGGGTTAATTAATTCGATAATGAAAATCAAAGCAATAATAATCAGATGCGAAAACAAAAAGAACACACGGGAATTGGTGACGCGGAAACCCAAATCGGGGAAAAACCGCGGGTAGTGATGAGACTACCAATCCACTATGACTTTAGCACTCAATCGACTCGTTTCACGATTACAGACTTAAGAAATCAGCTAAGTATATGAATTCAGAGGAGGCAGAGAGTATGAGATGATGATTCTAATTACATTTGTTACATATTTATAGTGAAAATCCCTACTAGGTTAAGCTGTCTTCGGGATGTTGATTTTATGCCGCATATTTCTCAACTGACTTCTCTTAGCCGTTACTTTAGGTGGACTTATCCAGCTTCTTCCTATCTTCTCGCGGGAGGTTGCTGACCATTTCCAGGTATTGCTCAGTGGGCCGGACTTAGCTAAAATCTGGGTACAACATTTGCCCCCAAATTGGGCTTCATTTGGGACTTTTCTAATGGAGGGCAATTTCGTCTTTTCGCGAATACCTACTCCCCCACTTCAGCCTTTCCACTTGTCTGAGCACTCCACGATTTCCCATAATCGTCACATCCATTAACTCCTTCAACTTCCTCTATTTTTCAAATTTAAAGCTTTCACTTGTCTTTATTTCTCACTTCACTTCATTACACTTCTCTGTCTCTTCGTCTTCTCTCGATTGTTCTTCCGCAAAATTGCTTCGTTTTCGCGCTTGCATTTTCAATTTCCCGGAGCATCCATCTTCTTCCCCAGGTATCTCTTGCTTCCTTGTCTATTGTTTTTTATTACTTTCGTTCTTCCATGCCACGCTTTAAACAATCCACTAGGAAGAGGTCTAAGCTTATTCCTCTTAGGGCTTCAGTTAATCGTGAAATGGGAAGGCCAAACAAGGATGTGGCGAGTACGATCACTAAAGCGGACCTCGCAAAGATTCGATTGCGTGACTGCTTTCCAGACGAGGCAATTCTCATTGCTCCCAAACCGACTGACAGGCCTGAGAAATGTCCTCCTGGGCATGTCTATTTCTACGAGTATCCTTTTCTCTTAGGCTATTCTTACTTGTTTACTCCTCTGGTTCATTCTGTGTTGAACCAATTTCAACTGAGCCCCGGTCAATTTCAACCTAAATTTTGGAGAGTCTGTAGTGTCATTGATCATTTGACCGAGTCTTGGGAAACTCCATTCATTTATCGCGACCTTTGTCACACCTACTTGATAAAAAAAATTGCCAATGCCCGTTTTACCTTGAAGTTGAAAGCGGATAAGGTAGACTTAGTAGGGGGGACTGAGGCATCTGATAAGGGGTGGAAAGCTAGGTTCTTCTTTGTAGCTTTGGATTCTATGGGTTCAGATCTATATTGGTTAGTGGAAGGTTGGAATAGTGGAGGTATAGGTCTTTTTTGTGGTCTGTTGTCTTTTTGTTGTTTGTTCTAATGGGTTGGAGGCTGTTTGGTCTTGACTTTTGTCTTTCTTTTTTTGTTTGTAGTGGTGGTAACAAATTGTGGCCCTTCTCACGGCTACTCAGCAAAGGTAAAGGCTTTTCTTGGTCACAGTGCAGACTTGCGTAAGTTCGTTGATGTACCTAAATCAACTGTGATGGCTTCAGGTGAGATGGGATGTCATAGTGGATTATTCTTTGTGTTGGCTGCTCAATGACTAACATTTTTGTTTTGGCTAGGGTTGTCTATGTRCGTAACTGAAATGAGGGCTCTTTCCTCGAAGAAGAGGAAGGCCACGACTGCTGGAGGTGCCCAATCCGCTGCCAAGGTTCAGATTGTTMAGCCTGTTGTTGATGTTACTTTTGACCGACCTTTTTCTGCTGTGGATGCTTAGAAGAAAACTGCTMGGGCAGCTTCTAAGGATTTTCCTGATGGACTTAACCTGTCTTTTCCCCAAGATTACCTGGACCACGATGGGACAGCTGGTGGAATATGGCCAGAGGCGGATCAATTGCTGTTTCCTGCTGCTACTGCCCGCCTGAAGGGGRAGGACCTCGAGGTGGTGCATAATGACGGGCTCCACCTAGCTTTGCAGTTGTTCAAGAACTTCATGGTTTCGAAATCCGTCTTCCAAACTGCTGCTGTTTTGAAGAAGCGCGCTGGGGACCTGACCAGCCAGGTGGCTCACCTCACTAAGGAGAAGGCCGCCTGGGCGGCTGAAAAGAAACAGCTGGAGGCATCGGTAGCTGCTGAGAGGGCCAAACGGGAGGAGTTGGAGCTTGCTCCTGCGGAGCTCAAGGAACTGTTYCCGTAGCTCGTCAGGACAAAGCGGAGACGGTGATCACTGAGCTAGCTAAGTTGTCCTGGAAGGTCAAATTCAAGAGGCCTGTAGATGACGAGCTGACTGCTAACGTGGACGCCTACGTGGGCTCTCTAGGTGATATGAATGACTTGGAAGATGAGGAATTAAGGAAGGAACTTTTAGCAGCTGCGGCMAAGTCCAAGCCTGACTWTGTACCACCACCTCCTATTYGGGACTCTTCTCAGATGGCTACAGGGACTTCTTCTTRGTTACCTGATTGTGAGAAGATGCTTGATGATGCGGCTAGCTTGGGCGGTTTCACCATTCAGCTAGGCTTCGAGGAGGAGCTGTTCATGGGTGATCCAGCTGAGGAGGCGAAGGCTCCTTCTTTAGGATAGATGACCTGTTTCAGAAAACTTTTCAGTACTTTTGTTTGAACATATTGGGCTATAGCTGCGGCATGTGCAGCTCTAATTACTTGACTGTTTTTTCTTTTGTTTGGTACTACCTTGGGCAGTTTAACTTGGATTTGCCGCTGGTGAGCGGCCTTTTTGGTGATTTTATGATCTGACTCTTTTATGAATCTATGCTTTTCTTTATTTACTTTTCAATGTGACTTTGTTACAACTTTTATTCATGCATGATACTCTTTTTTAGCTAGCCGTTTAGCTACAAAAATACAAGTACTTCTCTTTTACATCGGTATCCTTTTCTAGTGGCTAGCTACTGTTGGGGTTTTATCTCAAAAACAATATCTTTTTAAGTGGCAGGCGTTCCAGCTTTTAGGGACCTCTGTGCCTTCGGGTGAGGTCAATTTATAGGCTCCGTTTCCAAACACTTTACTGATCTGGTAGGGGCCTTCCTAACTGGCTCCTAGCTTGCCTGCGTTCAATTCTTGGGTGTTCTGGAATGTTCTTCTCAGCACCCAGTCACCGTTTGCGAACGTCTTAGCTTTCACCTTTTTATTAAAACTTCTTGCTACTATCTGTTGGTAGGCTGCCATTCTGGTACTGGCTGCATCCCTTATTTCTTCTATGGTATCTACGTCTAGGCGTAGCTCTTCTTCGTTTGCTTCTTCGGTAATGAGTTCATATCTTGCTGAAYGTACAACTATTTCTGCAGGTAAGACAGATTCACAACCATACACAAGTGAGAAGGGGGTTTGTCCAGTCGCACCCCGAGGGGTGGTTCTGTTAGCCCATAAGATTTTAGGTAGTTCTTCTACCCATTTCCCTTTAGCCGATTTTAATCATCTTTTTATTCCGTTTATTATTAACTTGTTACTCGATTCTACTTGTCCATTGGCTTGTGGGTACCTAGGGGTGGACATGGTTTGAGTTATGTTCCATTTTTGACAAAAGTCTCTAATTTTGTTGCTAATGAATTGCGAACCATTGTCACAAATAATTTCGCTAGGTACCCCGAACCTGCAGATTATGTTGGTCCAGATAAACGAAATTACTTCTTTATCCCTTACCTGGGGGAAGGCATCTTCTTCGGTCCATTTCGAGAAATAATCAGTTAGTGCTAACATGTATACCTTTTGACCTGGAGCTGCCGGTAGCTTACCTACAATGTCCATTCCCCACTTCATGAAATGCCATGGAGTGAGGGATGGGTGCAATTGTTCAGGTGCCTGAAGCGATGTGTTTGCGTGCCTTTGGCAACTATCACAACTTCCTGCATATTCGTTAGCATCATTTTTTATGGTTGGCCAATAGTAGCCGTAGGTTAATATTGTTTTAGCTAGGGTCTTGCCAGCTGAGTGCGTGCCGCACTCGCCGTCATGGAACTCTTTTAGGGTGGTGTGTGCTTCATTTTTACCTAGGCAACGTTGCAGGATGCCTGAAGAAGACTTTTTAAATAAAACGTTGTCGATTAGGGCGTACCTGGAACATTTCATTCATACCTTTCTGGCTTCTAGCTTACCGCTAGGTAGGATCTCGTCTCGTAGGTACCTGATGATCGGCGTTCTCCAATCTTCCTCGTTTTCATCGGAGATAGGCATGACTAGTTCCTCTTTTTCGATTGACGGTGCAGCAAGATGTGCTATGGGCACTGAGTCAAAGCTGCATTTCCTCATGGCTGAGCCTAGGCTAGCTAGAGCATCTGCCTTCGTGTTCTGGTCTCTTGGTACCTGCTTAATGTCAAATTTATCGAATTCATTCATTTTCTTTTTAGCTATTTCTAGGTACCTGGCCATCTTGGAGTCTTTGGCTGCGAACTCGCCTGTCAGCTGACTTACTATTAGCAGTGAATCGCTAAAGACTTGGAGGTGGGCTGCCTCCAGGTCTCTAGCTGCCGCCATACCTGCAAGCAAAGCTTCATATTCTGCTTCATTATTAGTTGCTTTAAAATCMCAGCATATAGCTCTTACTATCATGTCCCCCTGTGGCGACTTTAGCACTACGCCAAGTCTGGCTCCCCTGAAATTCGAGGAGTCGTCAACGTATAGCTGCCATTTTTCTTTACCTGTGCTTACTGCCTGGACGGCGGGTGGTTCTAGGCCCGGGCTAAAGTCGACCACAAAGTCAGCTAACGCTTGTGATTTTATAGCTGTTCTAGGCATGTATTTGATATCGTATCCGCTTAGACAGATTGCCCATTTGCTCATTCTTCCCGTTAGCTCGGGTTTCCTGAGCAKGACTTTTATTGGGTAGTTAGTCATAACCATTATAGTATGCGTTTCYAAATAGTGTCTAAGTTTTTTAGAAGCGATAACTAATGCTAGTACGAGTTTCTCGAGGGAGGAATACCTTGATTCTGCTTCTAACAATGTTTTACTTACGTAATATATGGGTAGTTGCTGGTTCTCAGCTTCTCTAGCTAGTACTGCACTTACGGCTTTGCTACTGACAGCTAGATACAGCTGCAGGGTTTCTCCTTTTGCTGGTTTGGTCAGAAGAGGGGGAGAAACCAGGTAGGCTTTTAGTGCTTGCAGGGCCTTTTCGTGTTCATCAGTCCAGTCAAAGCCTTTATTCTTTTTTAAGACGTTGTAAAATAGGTGGCATTTGTCTGATGACCGCGAAATGAACCTGTTTAATGCCGCTACTCATCCTGTTAGTTTTTGGACTTCTTTTAGATTCTTAGGTGATTCTAGGTTAAGGATAGCTTTTACCTGATCCGGATTAGCTTCTATTCCTCGTTGTGTTACAATATAACCTAGAAACTTACCTGCGGCCACCCCAAATGAGCACTTAGTGGGATTTAGCTTCATGCGGTATTCCCTTAGGACTTCGAATGTTTCTTTAAGGTGAGCGATGTGATCGCCTGCTTTTCTGGACTTAACTAGCATGTAATCTATGTATACTTCCATCGTGTCCCCCAGCTGCTTTTGGAACATTTTATTTACGAGTCGCTGGTAGGTTGCACCTGCATTTTTCAAACCAAAAGGCATAACAGTATAGCAATATATTCCTTTGTCGGTGACAAAGGCAGTTTTTTCCTGATCTTGGGGGTGCATGAGGATTTGGTTATAGCCAGAATATGCATCTAGGAAAGTTAGTCTTTCGTGACCGGCAGTGGCGTCTACCATTGCGTCTATATGAGGTATTAGGGCATGCTTTATTTAAATATGTGAAATCAATGCAAACCCTCCACTTACCGTTCTTTTTACTTACCACGACCACGTTAGCTAGCCACTCCAGGTAGGATACTTCCCTTATTTTTCCGCACCTCAGTAGCTTGGCTACCTCGTCATTTATTATCGTATTCCGCTCGGGTGCGAATTTTCACCTTTTCTGCTTCACTGGCTTGGCACAAGGGTCCACATTTAGCCGGTGTGTTATTATGCTGGGATCTATGCCTGTCATTTCCTCATGGGACTAAGCAAAGCAGTCTTTGTTAGCTTTTAGGAATTCTATTAGTTTACCTTTTTCGTCTGCCTCCAAGCTAGCTGCAATTAACATAGTTTGCTCAGGCAGGCTGGGATCCAGCACCACTTCATCTATGTCTTGATCGCTGGGCTTAGCGGGTACTGAATCTAGCTGTAATTGCTAGATGGATTCCTTCTTCTGCTTCAACATCACGCTATAGCACTCCCGGGCCATCTTGCGATCTCCCCTAATTTCCTACACACCCCAGCTAGTGGGGAACTTAAGCACTTGATGGTAAGTCGAGGGTACCGCCTTCATCTTATTAATCCAGGGGGTACCCAAAATAACATTATAAGCAGAACGACAATCTATTACATTAAATTTGGTGGCGAGGTTCACTCCCTTTGCGTACGTAGGTAAGGTGACCTCGGCAATGGTTTGCTGGGATTCTCCACTGAACCCTACTAGGACAGTGGATTTCCGCACTATATCTTTTCTAGTAACCCCATACTTTCTAGGGCACTTTTGAATATCACATTAGTGGAGCTACCGCTATCAATTAATATTTTTTAATCAAACAATTAGCTATAGTGAGGGAGATTACCAAACTGTCGTGGTGCTCCTCACCGTCGTCTTCGTCATCGAAGGTGATGGGCATACATGCTAGCTGCTTATCCAGGTCGGACTTGGGGCTAGCTAACTGCCCATCTGGCTTCGCCCTGGCACTTCTTTTGGCTGCAGAGTATGTTAGTCCACATACCTCTGAGCCTCCTGCTATTACCTGTACTACTTTCACATGAGATGGATCTGGGGGAGGAGCGGAAGCTCTAGGATTCTTTTGTACCTGTTTATCATGGTTACTAGCATTCTGGTTATTATTTCCACGGTTAATAAAATTTTGCTTACCTCTCCGGCTTAGCAAATGGTCTAGGTGACCTTTACTTATTAGCCAGGCTACCTCCTTTTTTAAGGCGCTGCACTCCTCCGTGGTGTGGCCACGGTCATGGTGGTAGCTACACCACTTGGAGGGGTCTTTTTCGCTATTGGGCTTAAGGCTTTTAGATGGCCACCTAACGGGGGCATCCATCTTAGCCATCGCATCGACAACACCTGCAACATCTACGATGAAGCAATAACTAGAGAGAGCTGGGTATTCACATGATCTCACCTGTTTTACCTGTTCGGTACCAGCCCCCTGGCCTCTCTACTGGTATGGCTGGTACCTGCCTCCGCCTCGACGCTTGTTATTCTACCTCGAGGTGGAAACTCGATTTTCGGCTGAGGCGGCCAAGATTTTTCTAGCTGCCTCGTCTTCTTCTACCCGGATCTCAGCCCTAGCTCTTGTCTGTACGTCGACGAAGGACGTACAGGGGTACTTGGTCAACTCATAATATAACCTCGATTGAGGGGTTAGTCCTCTTCTGAACGCTTCTATGGTGGTAGATACGTCCAGATTTTTAATAGATATCATCTCAGAGCTAAACCTGTCTAGGTATTTGCGCAATGTCTCTCCAGGTTTCTGGACGACGAAGTACAAATCACTAGGCAGTCTATCGATTGCTCTACTGCTAGCAAATTGCAGGTAAAACTTATTAATCAAGGTAGAAAAATTCGGGATAGAACGTGGCTTTAGGTTGATCAGCCACTGTAGGGCGGGCCCTGACAGTGTCAATCCCAATGACTTGCACATGGTGGCTTCTATCAAGTTCCATGGGATGGATAGAGCCCACATCCTCTGCTTATAATGCGCTACATGATCATGTGGGTTAGTAGTACCATCATATAACTTAGGCATAGCAATTCCTACCTTTTTAGGGATCTTTGCCCTAGCAATGGCTGCCACGAAGGGGAACGGGTATAACCATCCACAGCCTCGTGGGCAACCGGAATGGGGGCACCAGGAAGCTTAGCTAGCATCCTCATCATTCGCCTATTTTCGGATCAGAATCTTCTTCTTCTTCGGGGGATCTCTCTTCTTTCGGGGTCTCATACTCGCCACTTTCAGGCTCTTCCATCTCTTCCTCACGAAAGGAGGGATCTTCTTCATCTTCTGATTCACCTGAAGATAAATCCTGCATCTTAGGGATATTTTCAATATTAACACGTCTACGTCTACCACCTGACGCGGTGGTTACTTCAGCCCTTAGGGACTGAAGAGCTAGCCGGGTCTCTTCCTTACTCTTTTGGAGTTCTTCCCTGTATGAGGACAACAATTCCAYCAGGTCAGAATTGCTGGGGGGGGGGGGGGGGGGGGTTAGGAGTGCCAATTTCAGAAGCCATAGCAAAAAATTTCAAATTATGCGATTAAAAGGAAAGTAAAGTAATAGGAGTATACTCCCTTTACTATTTTTTTATTTTTTAACGAATCAAGCTGCAGGCCCCACGGTGGGAGCCAAAATGTTTAGGCAGATTTTAGCTAACGAGCTAGTCTACCTAGCTAGGATCGTGACCTGCAACTAGACGGSGTAATTAATTCGATAATGAAAATCAAAGCAATAATAAACAGATGCGAAAACAGAAAGAACACACGGGAATTGGTGACGCGGAAACCCAAATCGGGGAAAAACCGCGGGTAGTGATGAGACTACCAATCCACTATGACTTTAGCACTCAATCGGCTCGTTTCACGATTATAGACTTAAGAAATCAGCTAAGTATATGAATTCAGAGGAGGCAGAGAGTATTAGATGACGATTCTAATTACATTTGTTACATATTTATAGTGAAAATCCCTAATAGGTTAAGCTGTCTTCGGGCTGGTGATTTTATGCCGCATATTTCTCAACTGACTTCTCTTAGCCGTTACTCCAGGTGGACTTATCCAGCTGCTTCCTATCTTCTCGCGGGAGGTTGCTGACTATTTCCAGGTATTGCTCAGTGGGCCGGACTTAGCTAAAATCCGGGTACAACAAGCTGCTAGGTTTTTTTTAGTAAAATTGACAAATGCATGGTTAATGAGGAGTGGATTCTTAGACTTCAAACATCGTTTGCTCAGTTTTGGTCAGAGAGCTGGTTGGATCATACCCCAGTCACAATTTAGTTGGAAGATCAAGCTCCTATTAAAGCCATGTCTTTCAAGTTTTATGAAATGTGGGCTTCTGACCCCACTTTTCTTTCTTTAGTGCATGATGGTTGGAATATTAGCATGTATGGTAGTAAAATGTGTCAAGTAGTCACGAAATTGAGAAGACTTAAATTTGCTCTTAAAAAGTTGAATAGGGATCACTATTCTGATATTAAGGCTAGATTTCATTGGGCCAAGACTAATATTACTTGTATACAGGAACAATTTCATGGTGCCCCACATTGTACAAAGTTTCAGGAGAAGGAGAAGATTTTGTTGGCTGAGTTTAATACAGTCGAGAAGGATTATAAAAGGCTAAAATCCATTAGTTGCAAGTTGGTGATGAGAATTCTGCTTATTTTCATCGGAGCCTGCAGATAAAGAAGCATAGAAAGAGGGTTCTTCAAATTCAAGATATGAATGGTGTGTGTTGTGGTGAACCTCAGGATGTCTCTTAAGCTTTTCTATAATATTATATCAATCTTTTGGAAAGTTGTCCAAAACTACCTAAGTTACAACGTTTTTTGCGAAAAACTACCTAGGTTAGAAAACTTGTGACAAGACTACCTAAACTAGCCTAAAGTTTGTTGACCACTACCTAGTTTGGTTGAGGAATTAGCAAATTTCTTCGCTACTTTTTCTGATTTATTGGCTAATAATGGAAAATCTAACATCTATTTCTACAATGTCATGGACTCTTGTAAGAGGAATATTATCCAACTTTCTGGATGAGTGTCAATGTTTAATTGATAGGGTGGTAGCTAGAATTAGAAGATGAGGCAGCAGATCTGATCTATGAGCTATACTGGTAGAGTTCAGCTAGTCAATTTAATATGCTAATGTCACTTCATGTTTATCGGGCTTCCATATTTATCATTCCAAAAAAGGCTATATGCAGAAATTTTATTTGGGGTGTCAGAGCACTGTAGTCCACACCTGCTTCCATAGCCTGGGACATTGTTTGTAGGAGCAAGGAGGGTGGCTTAGGGGTTCAAGATTGCAGCCTCCTGAATCAAGCAGCCATTAGTAAATTGGTTTGGAATATTGTTCAATAGCAAGATAGTCTTTTGATGTGGTGGGTGGATCATATCTACTTATAGGGCAAGGATGGGAAGAGATACAAATTACCTTACACTACTACAAAAAAAGCCTAAGAGATCGGTTGTAAAAGACGAAAGAGACCGCAAAACAATCGGTCTTTAGGTGACAGGGCTCTTAGGTAAACAGACCGGTTATTTTTTGTGGTCTTTTAAATCGAACAAAGAGACCCGTGCAATTAGAAAACCTGTCTCTTTAGTTAGAAGGTTAAGAGACCGGTGCAGTTAGAAAACCTGTGTCTTTTGTTAGAAGGTGAAGAGACTGGATATAGTCAAAAATCGATTTCATATGTAGTAAATTTGATTTTTTTTATAATACGATAGAGACCGGATTTTGTGCACAACCGATCTCTTTGATATTTTCTAAAAATAAAAATAAAACAATTGTAAGGTGGGGTTATGTATCCCTTGTCACCTCACAAACAAGGAATGTTTTTTTTTAAATGAAACAAGAAATATATGGAGTAACGCATTCATACATTTAATTGTCATAAAAAGTTTAATTCAAAATGTACAAAATTGCTGGTCACAAATATAATTATTTAATAATTGATATATGGACTATAAAACATATTCCTAGATTTACTTCTGCATTACTAACCCAAAATGAACAAAATTAAAACAAAACTAACAAAAATTAAACAAAACCAAGATGAGAACTCTGATTGAATTTTAACAGCAGTATCTCCTGTCTTCTCCTTTGCAAACTAAAAGTCACATATACAAAATATCAAAATAAGTAAAGAAGCAAACATTGTAAAAGGTAACAAAAAATTGTATATTCCCTACGATTTTTAATGTTCTATGCATTGTGTTTTATTTAATTTTGAGACACTCTATCTCCTATTTTTTAATCACACATTCCCTTATTACCACACTTCTCCATACTTTCCCCCCTTTTGTACACACTCTCTCCTACTTTTTGATGCCTTTCACATTATAATACATTATTCATAAATTTTTTCCCAAATAATAAATGTACAAAATATTAAAAAATCGGAGGGAGTATACAACTAGCATGAAAATAGATTAAAAAGAAGCTCAAAGTCAATTATACATTTCCGCAAAGTCTTGGTCCAGACTTCAAGCTGCATATAGAAGCAAGCAGCCAGAGCAAAATCCCTAAAAACAAGTAGAACAAGATGAATATACAGAGCTGTATATATAAAAGCATCGACACAAAAAATCTAAAGAAAGAATTGCAAAAATCGAACAAATAATAAAATGTAGAAAATCAAAATTTAAAATAAAAAAATACTGTAAAAAAAGAATATTAACAAAATAAACCCAATATAAATCAGAAGATCAAAAACCAAGAATAACAAAAACACAAAAATGAAAGAAGAAATGGAAAAATGAAAACGGAAAAAAATGTCACAACAGAAATTGAAAAACGTGAAACATTAAGGATAAATCGAAAACCCATCAAATAAATCGAAAATCCTAAGAAATGAAATTGAAGAAATTGTAAAAAAAAAAATGAAGAAATTGGAAAACAAAAAAGAAAATATTTGTACAATAATTGGTCTTGTTGAGGTGGCAAGTTCCAATGGGTCGGTGCTGGTGGTGTTGATCCAAATTAAATGCTCGATCCAGCCACCTACAAAACTTGACAAGTCTACCGTGGGGGCAACCCAAGAACAACCCCTTTGATAGAGGTGTTAGTGTTTATACCAAAGTACGGTTATAACTAGACAGAGAAGCAGGTGTATTGTTATGAAAAAACTTACTAAGCCTAGCTGACCATTTGGTGCCTTATATACCCATCAGAGGTAGTATGTGGCAGTCACCATACTTGGACATGTGTCATACGTACACTATGGGCTGGTTTTATGCTCCTGAAGCTCCCTTGACCAAGAGGTGTGGGCTGGCCTAACCCATTAAGCCTTTTGCACTTGCATTCAGTCCATGTGTAATATATTTTTGGGCTTTGGTGAATATTTGGCCCAATGGGCAAATATCCAACAACAACTAGCCCCCCAGACCTGGTAAAACAAGGAATTTTACCAGGCTACTAGGGCTCCAGGGCCTGTCCCTAGTCCCCCTTTTTCCTCCAAGACAATAAGTTAACAATTCCTACCATGTTTGCCTCGAGTAATGGGAAGTTACCCACTTTGCAATTACTGTTACTACACACGTGAATTTACTTCCCCACTAACCAACAGTTATTACTATGGTTGGGCAATTAAAGGCGGTTACTTCCCCAATTTAATTGGCGGGTCATCTCACCTTTCCTTTACAAATTTCAAACTAAGTACATCAAACCTTTAAAGAGAAAAAATGAGTGTAGATTGCAAATCACACCAAAATTCTTCAAAAATCTAGAGAAATTTGAAGAATTCTCAACAAAAAATTTCATCAAGCAAGCATGGTAATTCGCAGTGCCTTTGACAAGGGAAATTGGGGGAGAATAACTTAACTCCAGCTTCTAAGCGTTTAATCAACTATCCAGCTACATATAGGTAATTTCCTAATTCTTGCTTGAATTTGACTTTGCATGTTATCAATTTTGGTTGTTTTTGTGAATTTGGTTGGGTGACTTGTAATTTTTTCCATTTTCCTTTTGCTTGTGTTTTGTGATTGGTATTGTTACAAAAAAAATGTATCGGTTGACTTGGAGGACTGATAGAGTAGTAAAGGAACTAGAGATTGACATGTAATGGCGACTGGCAATAATCAACAAGAGACAGAAGACTAGCGATAGTGATACTTGGCACTTCTTCCGTGATTCATTCTAGCGATAGAACATAAGTGCTTGAGGGGATCACGAGAGAATCGGCTTAACGATAGAGGCCCATGAAGAATCAAGCGACGAAGGAGTTTCAGCAGGAAAGTATTAGAGATTTAAATATGCAAAGGGCGTCAAGAAATCATCTAAGGGTAAAGCGCTAGTAACTACCCATGATCTCCACCTTTGAGGTCTATAAATAGATGAAGACGGAGTAGCAGAACAACAACAACATAATAAAACAAACATCTATATTTCTTAGCATTTTAGCTTTCTTTAGCCGGACTTGGCTTAGTAGACAAGTATATTTTAGCGTAGCATAGCTTAGTTCCTCCTATTATGGATCAGTAGAAGTTTTGTTGTTTTTTCAATTGTGTAATCATGGAGGTAATCATCCTTCATTGTGATACAGTTGTAGTATGACTCTATCCCTTATTTAAATGCATGGATTTCGTTTCTCTTCATTGCTGTTTAATTTAAGCTTCAGCTTTATTCTACAACAAGTGAATTTCCTTGCATTCACATCCTCTTGACTTACACTACGATCTTAGGAGCCATTTTACGTTAGCGTGGCTATCTATATAAWTAGTAACCAGAGGGGCAACCCCCTACCGAACTAAAAATAATATTGGGCGGTTGACTTGTTGGTGAAGTGCAAAATCACCTCAACAAGTATGTAGAAATGTATCAGGAATTAAGTGATTTTCCAGAATAAGTTTGAGGAAAACCCAACCCTTTCCCTTGCTAAAGAGAGTGAGGAGTCTAAACAACCTCAACTAGTAAGGAACATAAGRAGTGCTTCCTCTATGTTTAGGGTTTTAGACACTAGTTCAAGTAGACCCAATAGTAGTAGGGTACCCCAAACAATGAGAGACGTCAATATTGTAGTGAGAATGCAGGAAGAAGAAATACGGTGGGCCAACAAGAATGGTCTGAAAGAGGAATGTCCTTGCTCTAGCCCTTGAAGAGGATGAGAAGGCTGGTCCTAGGGAGGATAGTTGGACAAGAGCAAGAGATAAAGCTCCCAGGAATGAGAGGGGGAGGTTTAAGGACACAAGGTACTTAGACCTTCACCACTAGCACTGGACCTTAGTGAGGTGGGATGACAAGAAGGAAAATGATGGACCAATTAAAACTGCTCTGGATGAAGATTTCCTGGCCTATTTCGAACTTGGCATCAGATCCTTTACACCCTTTCATCATTACTTTGCTAGATTCCTGGGGAACCAATTTATCACAACTTGCTCCTAGTGCAATCCAGAGGATTATTGGTTACATTTGGGTCTGTGTGGTTCTCGAGTTAGAACTTTCCTTGAAGGTCTTTAGAACTCTCTTTTGACTGAAGGCATACAGAGGTACCCAGGTAAAGTTTTGGTTGTACTCARTGGAAGTAGGTAAAGGTGGCAATGACACCTATGCTACCTCCTACCCAAGGGTTAGGGACTTCAAAAAGTGGACTTAGTCATGGCTATGGCTTAGAATCCTTTTGCATGACAAGCACCCCCATTTTTACCAGGCCTTGATTGAATTTACAGAGATCAATCCCTTGGAGAGGCCAAAAAGCCCTGTCTTCAAGTTGCTTGACCACAGACAAGGAAAAGGCCACCTTCCAGTGGTTTTAGGCTTATGGTGCCAAAGGAAAAGGGAAGAGTCCAACTCCTAASAACTGGTTGCCCCATTTTGACCTATTGAAGGTTYAACTTTACTTGGTTGCAGGGGAACTTAGCAGGAGAATTCRCACAAGTAAGTTCTTTGCTTATTTATCTAACTAACCATTTTGGCCTTTGTATYCACCTTTAAACTTATGCTTTGATATTTAACTTAGAGAGGTAACCATGTTGCATTTTAATGGCGACTGGCGATAATCAACGAGAGACTGAAGACTAGCGACAATGATACTTGGCACTTTTTCRGTGTAATAAAATGCAACATGGTTACCTCTGTAAAGGATRAAATTTGGACCTTGGACACTGTGACTTTGGGTGATGAGATGTTTGAAAAAKTTCTAAAAAGTAAACCTMTTGACCCTTGGACTAGTGAGTCTTTCAACCAAAGAAACACCAARAGATCCAGTTCTAAACGAGAAGCTGAACCAATGACCATGCAGAGCACACAAGCTACCCAAATGACATKTGAATAAGGAAGGGAAAAGGAAAATCCATCTGGCCCACCATGAAGGAAGAGGATCTAGAGCTTCTATCCCTACCAGGAGTGGCAGAGCCACATTTGYTTCAAGCTCAAGATCCACTAGAAGAAGATTGAGAGTCCTAGACTTTGGGTCTTTGAGGAGTACTATTTCTCCTCCACCTTTGAGGAGTGTATCTCCTACCCAAGGTGGGAGGATTGTACATAGAGGTGGTATAAGTAGAGGAGGGACTTTAGTTAACCAGTTCTGTTATGGTTCGAACCAAACAGTTCAGTTGATTTCAGTTTGTTTCCTTAGCTTGAATTGTTTCAGTTATAACTTTACGGGTTACAGTTTCAAACCAACACAGTTGATTTGCCTTTTTCAGTTCAGTTRGGTTCAGTTGCAGTTGATTTCGATTCAACCCATARYGGTTCAATTCAATCAATTCATTATCAGTTAAACAATTTTGGGATTTTCTATGAAATACRCCCGAGGTTTCGCTTTTTCTACAATATACCCCTGCAAAWTTTTTTTTCTACAATATACCCCTGAGTTTTAATACCCTTCTACGTGATAACCACATGTTTATAAAATCTTTAATTGAGATTAACCTTTAATTGTCATGGGAGAAGTGGTGGAGTGGGGGTGGGTGGTAGGAGCAGTGGTAGCTACTTTTATTAAGTTTTTTTTTTATGTTTTTTTAAACTATACTTAACCATATGTTTTGTTAAATTTAACCATTAAATTTATATTGTAGAAGGTTATCAAACCTGAGGGGTATATTGTGGACAAAATTTTTTGCAGGGGTATATTATAGAAAACGTAAAACCTCAGGGGCATTTCATAGAAAATCCTAACAGTTTTTTTCGGTTTGAATTCAGTTGCATTCAGTTTTGTATTTTAAGCATAAAGTTTTGAGGTGAGTAATTGGTGATTAACCACAACCATTAATGTTTCGGTTCAACGTGTAATCGTGTAAACTATTAATTTATTAACAAATGCTTTTGTTAAATTTCGTTTCGCACTTAACCATATACAATTTTTGGGTTAAGTTGTTTACTATTTCTTAATTATGTATAACCTTTTTTTACGTGCGCAGTTTTTTAAGTATATGTTCTAATATCAGATCAAATCTATGAAATATATGATATCAAATTTGAATAATATAGTTTCATTATACAGTATAAACACTACAATGAGGTATCAACGTCAATATATACAAATCGTTTTATACATTCTTGATCAAATTCTATATATTCGTATTTGATCAAACTTATTTAATACATATAAACCATTATACTCTATTAAAAGTCTAATTACAAGTAGATCCAAATTATCAAATATGATGCTAAAAGTTGAATAAATAGTCCGGCAATAAGTATCACTATACAAGTTAGATATGTCCATCATCAACATTGCATTAGCCTCAATCTAGACTAATGAACTTAAAAACATGACACGAATCAGATTCTAATTTATAAGATACTATGTAAGATATGTTACGACATATTGTATTAATCCAAAACCATAATAGTTAAACAAATACGTATGAACATGTTTTATTAATGAAAAAACTTGACATGGTTTTACGCCACAACTGACAATAACTACACCTTAACGATGTTATATGACTTAGACAAAGTGTTACCGAAAAACAATATGCCACTTAATTGTAATTACAATAATTGTAAAATTCTTTAACCACTCTTCAAATCTATCCTATAAAAGATCCACCATATCACGAAACCCGTACCTTAATTTCGCATTTCATGCCCTATTTCTTTGGCAGCTCTACTTATTTTTTGTAAGCGCACACTTAACATTTTTATCACAAACATGAAAATCCCAACATCAACTAGAAGTAAAGGAAAAGTCAGTTACATTAGAAAACAACCCTTTTACTTTGATTTCATTCATGCCCTATTCCTTTGCCATTGTCTTTATTTAGGACTTGAATCATGCTGTAGTGTCAAAATGTCTTCTTTTTAATACTTGTAAACATATATTGTACTGTGGATTAATCTCTAATGTTATAGATCTTAGAATTAATAGCTTCGAAAATCTTGCACCTATAAATTTCAGGTATGTGCTTGTATGTTGATCCATATGCCAAAACAAAGCACAACGTATAACTGTCTTTGCTTATTTCGGTATATGTATAAGAATAGAATCTTACAAATATCCTCAAAGAACTATACAACAACACTAATAGCAGAAACATCATAGTGAAATAAGAGAGTACATAAGAGAAGAATATAATTCCCACATCTAAAAATGAAAATGCATTGTTTGCAGCTTATAAAAAGCAGGTAGTTTTGAGCCTTTTCAATTGTTTGTGCTATTTGGATTAGCCTAGATTATTACCTATTATTGCTTTCTGCCAGTCTTAACTCTTTTTGCTATTACAGGATTTGTATTTTAGTCATATTAATATAAAAAGAATATATGAAAGCCTCAAATGTAACAGGATATAAACACAACACTACATAAAACTATCTTACCAGATACTATAAAAAATCACTAGATGTTTCACATTCTAAGCTGCCTCATCAAAATAGTGCCAAAACACAAATTATTGTACCCCACACCAAAAAAGAAACATAGAACATAAAAGTTAAAAATTATAAAGAAGGAAAACAACTTCACGTTTTCATTTATTTACCAAACTCTAGCAGCTGGAGAACCATTAATTAGAAACAACAACTCCAAAGACCAGAGTTAGAGATCCCTCCACTGTTATTACAACTTTTAACTTACTTAGTCATTATTAACTTCTAATTCCATTTAACTTTCTTCCTAGAAGTGATCATTGAGGCATTTGTAAAAACAAATCAGAAAGAATAGCTCAATAGAATATCCACAACATAAAATTCCCTAAAATTATTATAGCAATAAATTAATAATGCCTCATATAAAACAGTATCATAAAACACACACACCAATCCATACATCCCTAGCAAAACAATTGTAAATTGATAGAAAAAGTAAATATAAAATGTACATATATACAATCTAAAACGACGATGATGGAACGATAAACAACATAGTCCTTTCGAAATGGGGAAGGGTCGAACGCGACATGGGAATAAAAAGCACATATACGAGAGATAAATTTATCCAAATATGATGATTAACATAATGTTAAAAAATAAATTTAAAAAACATATGTAGATAAGATGCCCCAACTCACTCCATGTGACCTTGAGAAAAGTAGTAAACATACCCCTTCCTAGCGAACATTTACCAAGGGTCTAGCACTAGCATAACAAAGCTCATTGTACAAAGGATCTGTAATTTATCTACAATCAAATCACAATAGCATCAGAACATGAAAAAGAAACTATCAATGGACTAGGCAAAAAGGAGAAACACAATAGTAGCATTAGGACATTCCAACTTGTTTTCAGAAACATGACGTGATAGAAAAATGGACAGACCAAAATATATATTTTTTTAAGAAATTCTCAAATACAGGGTTATCAAAACATAAATGCTCTAAACCATTGTTACCGAAATACTGTACTAATAGATAAGTGGTTTTACATAGCTAAGTTGCCTTAGCAAACAATTATCTAAAACAATAAAAAGATCCATACACCACGCAAATAGAAAGAAATAACTAGCATAAAAGGCAAAATAGAAAGAAATGAAATAATTCCTACTTTCCTTGGTTTTTTTACCGAACTCTAGCGACTCATGGAGAGCCATGATAAGATAATCAGTATAACATTAAAGATAGGATCTCTCACTGAGATTACAACTTTAACTTTCTCACGCAAGTTTTAACGTTCTGATGCCAGTTTTAACTTTTTTTTTATTACAGGGATTATATTTAGTCATTTATATAAAAACTTTAAGAAATCCTCAATGGCGGGGATATCAAAAGATACATAAAACTGTTGTTACCGAGATACCATAAAAATAACCAATTGGTTTCTCATAGCTAGGTTGCCTAATCAAAAATTGTCTAAAATAATACCTAATTCATATACCCTGCACAAAAAGAAACATAGAGCATAATAATTAAAATATAAAGAAAGGAAACAACTCCAACCTTGGTTTGTTTTTTTTATAAAAGTGTAGCGAGCTTTGGAGAGCCTTGATTAGAAATACACTATCACACCAGAGATAGGATCCCTCACTTTGATAACAACTTTAACTCTCTGATACCAATTTTATTTTTTTATGCCAATTTTAACTTTTTGATGCCAATTTTAAACTTTTATTCCTAGATTGATAAAACTGAGGCATTTTTCGAAAAACAAATCAAGAACAACTCAAATCTAGGGATATCAAAACATAAATTTCATAAAATTATTGTTACAAATATACTTTAAAAAAAACTGATTGATTTCTTATAACTAATTTGCCTCATAAAAGAGTATCTAAAACGATATACAATATATACACCCTTCAAAAGAAATTGTTGATTGATAGAAAAGCTAAATATAAAATGTACATCTATACAATCAAAAACGACAATAATGGAACAATAAACAACCTAGTCCTTTCAAAAGGGAGAATGATTGAACGTTACAAAGAAATAGAAAGAAGAAATGCGAGAGATAAATTTAGCCAAATGTGATGAATTATATAATGTTAAAAAAACAAATAGATGAACACAAGTAGAAAAGGTTCACCCAACTCGCTCCATGCGACCTTGAGAAAAGTAGTAAACACGCTCCCCGTCCAAGTGAACATTTAATAAGGGTCTAGTAGAAGCATACAACCGCTCATTGTACAAAGGATCTTTAATTTATCTACAATCAAATCACAATAGCATCCGAAAATGAAAGAGATCCTAAAAATGGACTAGGAAAAATGAGAAACTCAATAGTAGRATCAAGACATTCCAACTTGTTTTCAGAAACATGAAAAAAAAGAAAAAAGGACAGGCCGACCAACATGGTTTATTTTAAGAAAGCCTCAAATTCAGGGGTATCATAACATAAATGCCCGAAAACCATTGTTACTGTACTAATAACTAAGTTGTTTTACATAGCTAAGTTGCCACAATAAACAAGTATCTATAAGAATTCAAATACCCCTACACCACACAAACAGAAAGAAATAACTAGGATAAAAGGAAAAATAGAAAGACAGTAAATAATTCTTACCTTGCTTTGTTTGATTACGGGACTCTAGCGACCTATGGAGAGCCATGATTAGATAATCACTATCACATTAAAGATAGGATCCCCACGATGATTACAACTTTAATTTTCTCATGCACGTATTAACATTCTGATACCTATTTAGCCTTTTATTTTGTTATTATGGAGATTATATTTAGTCATTTATAGAAAAAACATCTTTAAGAATGCCTCAGTTCAAACGCAGGGATATCAAAACATACATAAAACTATTGTTGACGAGATACTGTTAAAATAACTAATTGGTTTCTCACAGCCAAGTTGCCTCATCAAAAAGTGCCTAAAACAATACACAAATCGATACACCCTGCACAAAAAAGAAACACAACATAAAAGGGAAAATAAATGAAAGAAAACAAGTCCAACCTTACTTTTTATGTTAACCAAACTCAAGCGAACTGTGTATAGCCATGTAGTGGTGAACACCGGTCTAAAATCGGACCGGAACCGATCGGATCGGCGTACTAGAATCCACATTTTTTGTTGACCGGGATGAGATCGGAAAAATACCGGTGCTAACCTGGACCGGACCGGTTGTATAATATCTTTTTAAAAAATAAATTATTTTGCTATAAATATATTTTTACACCAAAAAAAGTACCACTACATTAATTACATAATAAGTATAGTATATGAACTTAATATTTATAAAAAAACAACTAAAGTTATTTATATTTATTTTTAAAAACATTAATATTTAACAAAATGTAAAAGAAAACATATTTATAAAGAAAATTTCGGTCCGCCGATTTGGACCGACAACTAATCAGCCCGGACCGGCATACCAGAATCACTAATTTCCTTGGACTAGGGGCCGGACCGAAAGTCCCTGATCCAGCCCGATCCGATCTAAAGTTCAGTAAGGACCGGTTTGTGTTCACCACTAGAGCCATGAATTGATACACACTATCGCACCAGAGATAGGATCCCTCACTTTGATTACAACTTTATCTTTTTGATGCCAGTTTTAATTTTCTGATGCCAATTTTAACTTTTTGTTCCTAGAGGGATAACATTGAAGCATTTGTAAAAAAATAAAATCAAGAACGACCCAAATGTAGGTATATCAAAACATAAATTCCCTAAAATTGTTGTTACAAATATACTGCCAAAATAACTAATTGATTTCTCATAGCTAATTTACCTCATAA
>SNQN01002015.1:16572-81396 GCA_008642245.1 Bassia scoparia | reverse complement strand
CATGATTTAGAACCTCCTCTCTGCTGGTATATTTAATAAGGAACACAGCAGGCACGTGGAGCTTCCAGCTTATGAGTATTTCACCGTAAGAAATCACGTTGAAAGTGGTGGGTTTCACAACTCTTTTCTAAGAAATCCTTTGACATTCTTAATTAATGCAACTCTCAGTGGACTCAGAGGCGCTGCAACCACTCACCATCATCTTTCCACCGTCGAGTCCACTTCACCACCTGTCTCATACATAGGACTTGTACTTCACCAGAATCAACAAAGCACCGACTAATTGGGATTGCAGATTACAATCCAAACAAACCCTAGACTTTCTACTGGGCGAGAACATACGGAGACCCTTACCAACCTCGACTACCTCGAACTTTGTGAGCGGGAAATGGTTACGGAAATATTCTCTCCTACCGGCAACAAAGCTCCAAACAGTGGGTGGAGCGAAATCAATGACTTTCCCAGGGGTGTTCTAATTCCATCACACCTCCCTTCACTTCAAGGACTTGAAATTGCTGCCTTCCAGTAGTTCAAGTTCCTTTTTATTGGGGTAGGGGAGGATGGAGGAGATGAATTTCCTCCAACATCATACCAGAGTTTCTGGCACCGATTTGCTGGACCCCCGAGAACCGCTACCAAGGAGAGGGAAGTCTTTTGGATAGAAATCTGTTCAAGAGGAACGGGAGGTGCCAAGGGCCAACAGATTTCGTGGGGTCTTCACGACAAGGAAGTGGAGAGACAACTGGAGATGAATGGATCTGTGGGCACAAAGAAGAAAGTCAGCAGCAAGAAACCTAATCGAATTTTCTCTCCAATCCAATAGACTGTCTGCGTATACGATTGGGAACCAATACATGGTAGAGCTCGAGCTCTGGGAAAGAAAACGGCGTGGAGGGGGCGGTGGGTCTACCACCAGCTCTAATCAAACCACGAATCGAACTATAGTATACTGCGAACGCAGGCATAGCCAGGACCTTTCCCTCCAATATGCGTTTTATTTCCATCAACAACTCTCTTAGTTATGTGGTGATCTCAGAAACACAAGTAGCCAGAGGTAATGCCGGACTGAGATTCTCAAGAATCCCTTTCGATAGTTGAAAATGGTGGAACCCGTGGTTATTGGGGGCATTTGTTCGCTGCTGGGAAGTCGACGATCTCTCTTGAAACCAACCAAAGTGGACAGCAGGTATTACATGGCATTGTTTAGGTAACTTCCTCCTCTAAGGAATTCTTTATCTCCTCGATTTTATGCAGTGTAGATATTTTGCTTATGCTGTAACCCTTGGCAATGAACTGTCGTGTTTAGTGTGTCCATGAGTACTTACCTTGGGTAGTCATGGGCATTTATAATGACATATGTGAACCAAATGAACGTTTTGCGGTGGGCGGCCCCCTAAAAATCTTATGAATGCAGGCACTTACAATGCCAACTCCGGGATGGTTGGACTCCATGATTAGCCCAGCATAAATACTGTAAAAGAAGAAGTGCGAACCAACGAGATAAGCCCAACCTACTACAACAACAGACAACACGAAAAAAACAAACCCTGACGATAAACCGAATCCCACGCGTGGTACCCGATGTGCGCCATTCAACAATGTCATTAAAATCGCCCATGACTACCAAGGTAAGTCCATGGACACAACTAACACACACAGTTCATGCCACAGGGTTTACGCAAAGCAAAATCTACACTTGCATAAATCGAGGAGATAAAGAATTCCTTAGAGGAGGAAGTTACCTAGACAATGCCATGTATACCCTGCCTGTCCACTTTGGTTGGTTCAAAGGAGAATCAGTCGACTTCCAAAGCACGACAATGCCCCCAAATAACCCACGGGTCCACCATTTAAACTTATCGAAAGGATCTTCTTGAGAATCTCAGTCGCATTACCTCTGGCTACTTGTGTTCTGAGATCACCACCATACTAAGAGGTGTTGATGGACAATAAAACGCATATTGAGAGAGAATAGTGTCCTGGCTATGCCCCTGTTCAGTATACTATATTCATTCGTGGTAATTAGAGCTGGTGGTAGACCCACCCCCCCCCCTCCCACGCCGTTTCCTTTCCCAGAGCTCGAGCTCTCACCATGTATTGTTCCCAATCGTATACCAGACAGTCATTGGATTGAGAGAAATTCGATTAGGTTTTCTTGTCCTGCTGCTTTTCTTTGTGCCCACAGACCTCATTCCAGTTGTCTCTCCCACTTCCTTGTCGTGAAGACCCCCACGAAATCTGTTGGCCCTTGCACTCCAGTTCTCTCTTGAACAGATCTATCACAAAGACTTCCCTCTCCCTTGTAGCGTTCTCGGTGGGTCCAGAATCGGTGCCAGAAACTCTGGATGATGTTGGAAGAATTCATCTCCTCCATCCTCCCATACCCAATAAAAGAGGACTTGAACTACTGGAGGCATGAATTTCAGTCCTTGAAGTGAAGGGAGTGTGATGGAATTAGAACACCCTGGAAGTCATTGATTTCAGCTCCACCCACTGCTTTGGAGCTTGTGCCGGTAGGAGCAAATATTTCGTACCATTTCCGACTCACAAAGTTGAGGTAGTCGAGGTTGGAGGGTTCTCCGATGATTCTCCCCAGTAGAAAGTCTAGGTTGTTTGGATTGTAATCTGCAATCCCCATTTCGGTGCTTTGTTGATTCTGGTGAAGTACAAGTCCCTATGTATGAGACAGGTGGTGAAGGTGGACTCGACGGTGGGAAAGATGATGGTGAGTGGTTGCAGCGCCTCTGAGTCCACACTGAGAGTTGCATTATTAAGAATGTCGAAAGGATTCTTAGAAAAGAAGTTGTGAAACCCACCACTTTCAAGTGATTTTCTTAAGGTTGGAAATACCTCATAAGACTGAGAAGCATCACGTGCCTGCTGTGCTCCTTCATTAAAAGATACCAGCAGAGAGGAGGTTCCTAAATCATGTGCCAGCTGTCCCTTCTCAATGTTGACTGAAGTTGAATTTTGAATTTCTTGACCCGTTTTCTCGGGCTGGCCATTGCTTTGACCCGTCTTCTCGGGCTGGGATGTCTTCCCTTTCCTGTTGACAACACGCCATTCAATAGCACCATCATCCTTCGCCTTGAGTTTTGCGCTTATCCTCCGAGCGTTTGGGACACCTATTGCAGGATCCAATGTTTTGCCATACACCTTGCAAAATCTGCAAAATTTAGAGTGGTCTTGAGCCACTATTTCTGGCGGAGCTTCCAATCCACACTCCCTCTGGTAATGGTCTATCAAGGTTAATCTGGACACAAAGTCATGCAAATTTGGTGCGTTCCTTCGATTCAGTTCTGAAATCGAGTTTAATGAGCTTTCCGAGCCGATTTCCAATGGCACATAGAATCTCAGAATCGGATAATTCAACCGGGAGTTCCGGCAAAGTAACCCAACACCACTGCTGAGTCCACATGCGCTTCCGATGGTTTGAAGCCCGGCTCCCAAGCCTTGAGGTGAAGCGGGTAGCCACAACTAACCATGGTCCCTCAGAAAGGACCTTGGCCATATCATCCTCTGTCTTGAAGTTAGCAGGAAGAAGCCCTTTCCCAGAAATTTCAAATCCCATGGCCCCAAATTCTTGAAAGTTTTAGTGAGGTTTTATTTTAAGAAACGGATAGGCAAAGTTTCTACCCACCACCTTGCCAATCAGTGAGAGCCTCCACTCCCAGTAGAGCTCCTTACACTTGTCTTCATGGATGGGCACGAAGATTTCTGTGTTTCTTGCAATTCTGTCGGTTGAATCACCGCAGCAAAGGTCTCAATCGAAGGTAAAAAAGGTCATACCTTCGTGGTGGTGCGTCGTGAAAGGTTGTGGAGCGTAGAGGAGAAGCTCTTTGCCGTTGTCGCGGTGGTCTGTGTGTCGTTGTCACAGTTGGCTGAGGTGTCAACGTCACGGTGTCCCGAGGTGTCTCGTTGTCCGGCGGTTCTGGTGGTGCTCCCTTGTCTCCCTAACTCGCTTTTGTGCCCTCTTTCTCACTCATGGTGGTACTGATGTGTGTTTCACAATGCTAATGTCGTTGAGCAGACATGTTTATGATAGTAAGTTTCGCATGAGTGTATCTGCTTCTTTTTGTCTTGCTTTATTGTACTTCATATATAATTTGAAAGGTGCGCAATCTGTGCAATTTGGGAGTTAGCGGATAGTATTGATACCAGCTTTGTTCTGTTAATTTTATTGTAAAAAGTAGAGTTAATTCTTTTTAGTGATAGAATTAGCAATGGTGATAGGGAGTGGGTCACTATTCTATAGTGATCTCAAGATTTTTTTTTTCTCTAAGCTAGTTTAGCTTGTACTTGTCTCCTGGTTTAGGGGTTAATTTATTTTGCGCTTATCGAAAACATAATAATATTAGCAATGCTAATAATTATAGTATACTGTGAATAAGGCTATTGTTGTTTCCTAGATTGTGTGAAGTATCTTTGAGCTACTAATAAAATTTAGAGATTATACTCCTTTCTTATAGTGGAACTTGAAGATTTCTTGATTATTTGTAAGGTTTCGAACAAAAAATGCATGAGTTGACAGATTATTAAATTAATGTTTACAGGTTCCATTCAATTCTTAGAGACCTTTCTTTAGCACTTACATTTATAAATAGTGTTAGTGTTGAAGACTTAATTTACAATGGATAAAATGTTCCATATATTCTTGTATTGCCTTCTGTAGCATTTAGATGTTTAGAGTTCTTAGTTCTACTTTCATTATTATGGGTTGACTCGTCATTCTAGAAATTTAATTTAGAATGGCTCATGACAGTTGTGTAATGTATCTGGTGGAGTAAGTATAGAAATATCACATGTGTGGGATAATAATGGCCAATCACTCATTAAAGTAGTATAAAAAGTGGGTATTAAATAAGTTTAGTTAATTAGGTGGGTTTATGGGAAATGTGGGGTTAATGTGAGCGTATGTTAATCTAAAGACCGTCTATGTTAGTTTAAAGATTGTCTTGTTCAATGTGTTATGTTAATTTAATGTAAGTCAGCCATGTGATTGACCAATCAACGTGATTATTCTATCAAGGCCCGTATCTGGTGTGAGAATGTAATGGATTATACTATATAATGGCTCACATGGTAGACCATCACAATTAAATAAATAATATAAGATTTCCTTATATGGAATAAAGTGGAAATGATATGATCTTCATGAAACGTCCAAATGAGGAAAGTGGTAGAAATTTTGTAGAACGGAGGGAGAGTTCCCAACTTATAATTTGGGACAACTATACATACAGTACGGATATCATTTTGAAAGTGTACAAGTATTGTGAAACGAAGATATTATATTTTATTTTTTTGTATAAAAGAAATGTAACAATTAAATGTAACTTGTCAGATATAAAATATTTATTTATTGCATTATTTCTATATAGGGAGGAAGTATTTGTTTCCACTAATATTAGCGAATCAGTATGCAGTGAATGTGAGTATTAATTGGAAATTGGTTGAAGAGTGATTATGTACTCCGTATAAATTTATGAGTTTTTGGTATACCACATCCATTGTCCCCTATGTTGCAATTTGCTACAAAATTCCTAAAATGTGGTGTATTAGTGTCACATTTCATTTTTCCGTCACTACGTTATATGTCACATGTGCACAAAACATATCCGTGCAGTATTATTGCTATCGCGTATCATGTTATTTGAGTATAAAACCTGAGTTATACTATTATTACTGTGCGGATAAAAAAACAATTATCCGATATAGCTCCCATGTGCACTTGTATTAAATGAAGAAAAGCGGTGCAAATTATGAACCTTTGCAATCATCAGAAAAACTCTTACAATTGTCTTTTAATTAATTTAAGGAAAAATTTGCCATTAACTACCCAATTTTGGCCAAGTTTAGAAACAACTACCCGGATTTCATTTTATTAAAAATAACTACCCACTTTTGTACCAAGGTTAAAACCTCTACCCACTTTCTTTTCCGACGAAAAAAAAAGAATATTCCGACATGTGGGCCCAACCTTCCCTCCAAACTCCTATATTCTTTGCAATTACCATTTTGCTCTATCTTTATCTACTAATTTCTGATCCTAACTCTAGGTCTCCACGTTCTCGTCATCCTCTCTGATGCATACTGTATCCATACTGTCATCCTCATTAATCAATATCCCTACAACAACTACTGGCCCTTACCATATTCGATCTCACTAACACTGCCGCCACAATACTTATTCTTCTGGCAATCTATAACTTTTCTACCATTCTCAATATTTCAAAGGTATAGCCGATACTCTCTAACTGGTAAAACTCCGCGCAAAACAGACATAAACATGGAGCCCACTAACTAAACCCAGGTAAGCGGCCAAAACAAAATTAACAAACACTTGATAATTGATATTACTCACCAATGAGTAGACATATGCTAAAAACCTCTAAACCGCCACAACAACTTCTCGGCACATCACTCTATAACGAGCATATTTCTTGACACATCCACATCAACACACAAATAACAAACGATAAAAAGAATAGACAACTACCACCTGTCGATAACCACAGCGTAGCATAGTACCAATACCCACCACAAAAAATTTTGGCGCAGAGACGACTCATTCCGGCGTAAGTCTGCTCACGGCTACACGAGAGAGAACAACCTACGATTCCACTAATCTGAGAACATATTGATGCAATCCTCAATAGACAGCAAAGTAGTAAACAATATCGTAGTAATTGGATTTTTTGGCACCCAGAACCACCACCACAATATCACAATTTGGCAAATAGATTGAATTTTTGGTTCGGTGGCCGCTACAGCCATATCCATACACGCTTTGCATATTAGCATCAAAACTAACTCACGAGGGCAGACTTGCCATCATACATTCTCCAAGAGAAAAACCCAAATTGTTTAGCTCACGAGCACAAACCTAAATCATGTGCCAGCTGTCCCTTCTCAATGTTGACTGAAGTTGAATTTTGAATTTCTTGACCCGTTTTCTCGGGCTGGCCATTGCTTTGACCCGTCTTCTCGGGCTGGGATGTCTTCCCTTTCCTGTTGACAACACGCCATTCAMTAGCACCATCATCCTTCSCCTTTGAGTTTTGCGGCTTATCCTCCGAGCGTTTGGGACACCTATTGCAGGATCCAATGTTKTGCCCATACACCTTGCAAAATCTGCAAAATTTAGAGTGGTCTTGAGCCACTATTTTCTGGCGGAGCTTTCCAATCCACACTSCCTCYGGTAATGGTCTATCAAGGTTAATCTGGACACAAAGTCWTGCAAATTTGGTGCGTTCCTTCGATTCAGTTCTGAAATCGAGTTTAATKAGCTTTCCGAGCCRATTTCCAATGGCACAYAGAATCTCAGAATCGTATAATTCAACCGGGAGTTCCGRCAAAGTAACCCACACCACTGCTGAGTCCACATGCGCTTCCGATGGTTTGAAGCCYGGCTCCCAAGCCTTGAGGTGAAGCGGGTAGCCAGCAACTAACCATGGTCCCTCAGAAAGGACCTTGGCCATATCATCCTCTGTCTTGAAGTTTAGCAGGAAGAAGCCCTTTCCCAGAAATTTCAAATCCCATGGCCCCAAATTCTTGAAAGTTTTAGTGAGGTTTTWTTTTAAGAAACGGATAGGCAAAGTTTCTACCCACCACCTTGCCAATCAGTGAGAGCCTCCACTCCGAGTAGAGCTCCTTACACTTGTCTTCATGGATGGGCACGAAGATTTCTGTGGTTTCTTGCAATTCTGYCGGTGGAATCACCGCAGCAAAGGTCTCAATCGAAGGTAAAAAGGTCATACCTTCGTGGTGGTGCGTCGTGAAAGGTTGTTGGAGCGTAGAGGAGAAGCTCTTTGCCGTTGTCGCGGTGGTCTGTGGTGTCGTTGTCGCGGTTGGCTGAGGTGTCAGCGTCACGGTGTCCCGAGGTGTCTCGTTGTCCGGCGGTTCTGGTGGTGCTCCCTTGTCTCCCTAACTCGCTTTTGTACCCTCTTTCTCACTCATGGTGGTACTGATGTTGTGTTTCACAATGCTGATTGTCTTGAGCAGACATGTTCATGATAGTAAGTTTCGCATGAGTGTATCTGCTTCTTTTTGTCTTGCTTTATTGTACTTCATATATAATTTGGAAGGTGCGCAATCGTGCTGCAATTTGGGAGTTAGCGGATAGTATTGATACCAGCTTTGCTTCTGTTAATTTTATTGTAAAAAGTAGAGTTAATTCTTTTTAGTGATAGAATTAGCAATGGTGATAGGGAGTGGGTCACTATTCTATAGTGATCTCAAGATTTTTTTTTTCTCTAAGCTAGTTCTAGCTTGTACTTGTCTCCTGGTTTAGGGGTTAATTTATTTTGCGGCTTATCGAAAAACATAATAATATTAGCAATGCTAATAATTATAGTACTACTGTGAATAAGGCTATTGTTGTTTCCTAGATTGTGTGAAGTATCTTTGAGCTACTAATAAAATTTAGAGATTTATACTCCTTTCTTATAGTGGAACTTGAAGATTTCTTTGATTTATTTGTAAGGTTTCGACCAACAAAAAATGCATGATTGACAGATTATTAAATTAATGTTTACAGGTTTCCATTTCAAATATCTTAGAGACCTTTCCTTTAGCACTTACAATTTTATAATAGTGTTAGTTGAAGACTTAATTTACAATGGATAAATTGTTCCATAATATTCTAGTATTGCCTTCTGTAGCATTTAGACTGTTTAGATTTCTTAGTTCTACTTTCATTATCTTATGGGTTGACTCGTCATTCTAGAAATTTAATTAGAATGCCTCATGACAGTTGTGTAATGTATCTGTGGATAAGTATAGAAAATACACATGTGTGGGATAATAATGGCCAATCACTCATTAAAGTAGTATAAAAGTGTCCCATTAAATAAAGTTAGGAAAAAAGTGTAAAAAAAATTGAGGTGGGCCAATTTCTATGGAAAATGCGCGGGTAATTGAGCGTCTATGTTAATTCAAACGTCTATGTTAGTTTAAATTTCTATGATAATTCAATGTTAGTCTAGTAATTTAATGTAAGTCAGCCATGTGATTGACCAATCAACGTGATATTTCTATCAAGGCCCGTATCTGGTGTGAGAATTGAATGGATTATACTATATAATGGCTCACTGTAACCATCACAATTAAATAAATAATATAAGATTTCCTTATATGGAATAAAGTGGAAATGATATGATCTTCATGAAACGTCCAAATGAGGAAAGTGGTAGAAATTTTGTAGAACGGAGGGAGTAGTTCCCAACTTATAATTTGGGACAACTATACATACAGTACGGATATCATTTTGAAAGTGTAACAAGTATTGTGAAACGAAGATATTATATTTTATTTGTTTTGTAATAAAAGAAATGTAACAATTAAATGTAACTTGTCAGATATAAAATATTTATTTATTGCATTATTTCTATTAGGGAGGAAGTATTTGTTTCCACTAATATTAGYGAATYAGTATGCAGTGAATGTGAGTATTAATTGGAAATTGGTTGAAGAGTGATTATGTACTCCGTATAAATTTATGAGTTTTTGGTATACCACATCCATGTGTCCCCTATGTTGCAATTTGCTACAAAATTCCTAAAATGTGGTGTAAGTTAGTGTCACATTTCATTTTTCCGTCACTACGTTATATGTCACATGTGCACAAAACTATATCCGTGCAGTATTTATTGCTATCCGCGTATCATGTTATTTGAGTATAAAAACCTGAGTTAATACTACTTATTACTGTGCGGATAAAAAAACAATTATCCGGATATTAGCTCCCCATGTGCACTTGTATTAAATGAAGAAAGCGGTGCAAATTATGAACCTTTTGCAATCATCAGAAAAACTCTTACAATTGTCTTTTAATTAATTTAAGGAAAAATTTGCCATTAACTACCCAATTTTTGGCCAAGTTTAGAAACAACTACCCGGATTTCATTTTATTAAAAATAACTACCCACTTTTGTACCAAGGTTAAAAACCTCTACCCACTTTCATTTTCCGACGAAAAAAAAGAATATTCCGACATGTGGGGCCCAACCTTTCCCTCCAAACCTCCTATATTCTTTGCAATTACCATTTTGCTCTCTTTTTATTACTCCTTTTACTCTCTCTCCTCTTGATCCTTACTCTCTCTCCTCTTAATCCCTCTATCTTACTGTGTTCCTTCTTCACTCCCACATCATCTTCAATTTTTTCCTCTCAATCAAAGTCAAACCCAAAACCAGTACTACCATAACCCAAACAAACCATGTTTTTACCAAAACAAGAACCACCGCCACACACTCTCCCTCACTCGGTCTTCTCCTCCTCACTACCAACGCGCATAACCACAGCAGCAGCACCACAAAATTTTGGCCAAAACCTCCTCCACCACCACCACAATATTGAAATAGCACACTCAATAAAGCAACTAGTAGTAAAATATCGAGTAATTGGATTTTTGGCACAAAACCACCACCACAATAAAATTTTGGCCAAAAATTGAATTTTTGGTTCATATCCAACTTCATATTAGCATCAAACTAACTAGCAACAACAATTCAAGAAAACCCCAAATTTTAGCTCCAAAAATCGAAAATTTCAGCCCCAAAAAATCGATAATTTCAACCCCAAAATAAATGAATTTATTAAATTTGAAGTAGAAATCGGATCCTCCTCGCTTGGAGTTCCATAAATTGGTGTTTTGGGGACAAAATTGGAAATTTCAACTTGAAAATTTGGAATTTGGTTCAAGAAATAGGATTTCGACTTCAAAACTTGGGACTTTGGTTCGCCAATCTGGTTTGGTTCGAATTCTTGCTTGATTTGAGGAGAAAGAGGGAAAGTAAGAAAATTACAGTAGTAAAGAAGATAGAAAGAGAGCTGATTTGAGGAGAGAGATAGGAAGGGAAGAAGGAAGCTGTAAGTAATCAGGGAGATGAATGAATGAATTGATGAAGGTGAGGCAGAGGGAGTGAGAGGGTTGAATAATTTCGTGGGGGGTGGGTAATATTGGGAGTTTAGTTTATTTAGATAAGGGTATAAGGGTAATTTCATAGAATAGGGGAATTTTTGGAGGGAAATATAGCTAACTTGGGCCCCACATGACGGAAAAGTCATTTTATTTTGCTGGAAAATGAAAGTGGGTAGAGATTTTTAAACTTTGAGCAAAATCTGGGTAGTTATTTTTAATTCAGTGAAATCTAGGCAATTGTTTTTAAACTTGGCCAAAAACTGGGTAGTTAATGGCAAATTTTCCTTAATTTAATAAATCAAAACTATTTCCATAGCCCATAGTAAAGCATATTAGAAGATTAATAACTGTTTTTGGCCTGTATTATGTTATCTCCTACTCCCTCCGTAACGTAAAACTTGCAACACTTTCCATATTTGGGTGTAACAAAAAATTTGCAACAATTGTATAACTTTCCTCATTTGGCAAATTATTACAGACAAAATCACCGTTATTTTGGAACCACTTTTGCTAATTATTTTATCTTTTTCTTGCCATATCATTTCCCTCCTTCTGTTTTTAGAAGACCACTTTACTAATTCACCACCTAACCCACTATTATCTTATTTTACATTAAGATGAGTGCTAATACAACTGTTGCACTTATTCGATTACGGAGGGAGTACAACGTATTTCCTCATTCATTAATTGTGCCACGGCTTACAATAAGTGAATAATAATGGATATTAATGGTTTTCACAGTTATCCTATATACACACACACTATAGTATGAAGTTGAGTAAGTGACCATGCATGCGTTCTAAACCATTTTGTTCTATGGTATCAAGGCACGATTTATGAAAATTCACCCCAACTTTCCAAAAATTAGCCATACGATTATTGTTATCAAATTCTCGTCCACCATCAATAGTCGTGTAAGAAAAGTTGTGTGAATAATTGTGTAACTCACCCTAAAAAGGGAGTTCTGACATCTATTACGAAGTACGATATACTAGTAAAGTTATAACGAAAATTGCTTAGGTGTCAGTTTTAAGTTTTTTTTGCATATTTTTTAATAATATAATAAAAATAAATAATATTCATATCATAATAATAAAAATAAGGAAATTCCCACTGGTAGTGTTGAGTTTTCGCGAAATCTCAATGGTAGTGTTGTGTTTTTTTGAATCCTAATGGTAGTGTCGAAGTTTTGTTTAATTCTCAATCGTGATTATATTGATGAATATTCCATTAAATATAACTTGTCAACTGTTATCTAACTTTGGGATTTAACTATAGTTAGCCAAAAAAATTAAAAAAAATAAAATAAAAACCCCTCTCCCACGACCCCCACCAAGCGTATTCTCTCTCCACCCCCATCTCCTTCTTCATTCCTCCTCCTGTAATTCCAATCTACTCACAACCTCTTCATTTTGCGACAAAAAAATTAAAAAACATTCGAAGTTTTTAGTTTTTACATTAGAATTGCTCCAATCTTCCATTTCTAGGGTGTTTGCCTTAGCTTGATTTCGCCACGAAATGGCAGAAAGAGCTGTAATTTCAGACGAAAATGGTTTATTTCAATTGAATTGCTTTATTTCGAATTGCTCCAAACAAAGAATTGTTTTCGCGAATTTTTTTATTTTGATCTCATGTTCATGTTTCCCTAATTTCTGGAATTCATCTTATTATTGGACGAATTGAAATGGTTTTTTTGGAAGAAGATGAGCTCGAGACTCATGATATGAGTTAACACCAGCAGCCACCCGTTAGGAGCTCGAATTTGGGATTTTAGGTGGGATTTCGAATCAAGTTTAATTCCGAATTTGTGATTTTAGGTGGGATTTTAATTTCAAATTGAATTTGGGGAATTAAGTTTTCGAATTGATTTGGATTTTGTTCGAATTTCTTTGTTTATTTGTGGGATTTGGGTTGATTTTCAGTAAGAATTTCTGAGTTTTGGAGTTTTGAGCTGGATGACAATGATGAATGAGGAAGGATGACGATGGTGGATGAGCGGTGGTGCTGACGCTAGTGGGAGTGGTGGTTGAGTGAAAAGGTTAAATGTGGATAAAGGATCAAACCATGGTTAATATTTAACACCAAGTTAACGGATATTTGTCAATATAATCACGGTTGAGAATTAAACAAAAATTCAACACTACCATTGGAATTTCGTGAGTTTAAAAATATATAGAATTGTGTAGAATTGTTTAAATTCAAATTTTAATTTTAATTACATATTTATTTATCATGCTTATTCAAATTATTAAGTGACGTGAAAAAATACTATCTTAACTTTCTGTCTCTTATACACATCTAGATGTGTATAAGAGACAGAAAGTTAAGATAGTATTTTTTCACGTCACTTAATAATTTGAATAAGCATGATAAATAAATATGTAATTAAAATTAAAATTTGAATTTAAATACTTCTACACAATTCTATATATTTTTATTATTATGATATGAATATTATTTATTTTTATTATTATGATATGAATATTATTTATTTGTATTATACTATTTAAAAATATGCCAAAAAAACTTAAAAATGACACCTAAGTAATTTTCGTCATAATTTTATTACTATATAGTACTCCGTAATAGATGTCAGAACTCCCTATTTAGGTTGAGTTACACAATTATTCACACAATTTTTCTTACATGACTATTGATGGTGGAGGAGAATTTGATAACAATAATCGTATGGCTAATTTTTGGAAAGTTGGGATGAATTTTCATAAATCGTGTCTTGATACCCAAGAACAAAATGGTTTAGCAGAATGCATGCATGGTCACTTACATACTATAGAGTGTATATATATATAGGATAACTGTGAAAACCATTAAAATCCATTATTATTTACTTATTGTAGCTGTGGCACAATTAATGAATGAGGAAATACGTTGTACTCCCCTGTAACGGAGTAAGTGCAACAGTTGTATTAGTACTTATCTCAATGCAAAATAAGTTAATAGTGGTTAGGTAGTGAATTAGTAAAGTGGTCTAAAAACAAAAGTAGGGAAATGATATGGCAAGAAAAAGACAAAATAAGCAAAGGTGGTCCCAAAATAATGGTGATTTTCTCTTTAATAATTTGCCAAATGAGGAAAGTTATACAATTGTTGTAAGTTTTTTGTTACACCCAAATATGAAAAGTGTTGCAAGTTTTACGTTACGGAAGGAGTAGGAGATAACATAATATAGGCCAAAAAAAATTATTATCATATAAATCTTCTAATATGCTTTACTATGGGCTATGAAAATAGTTTTGATTTATTAAATTAATTAAAAGACAAATGTAAGAGTTTTTCTGATGATTGCAAAAGGTTCATAATTTGCACCGCTTTCTTCATGCAATACAAGTGCACATGGGGAGCTAATATCCACATATTTATTTTTTTTTACCCGCACAATGATAAGTAGTATTAACTCGGGTTAATATTCAAATAACATGGTACGTGAATAACAATAAATACTGCACGGATATAGTTTTGTCCACATATGACATATAACGTAGTTTGACGGAAAAAATGAAATGTGACAGTAACTTATGCCACATTTTAGGAAGAAAAAATTGGCAATAAATACCTACTTTTGATGTCATTTTTAAAATAAATACATAAGTTTACCTTCATTTTACTTAAATACCAACTTTTTCCAATTCTTTAGTGAATCACTACCACCTAACCATTTTGCCCCTCCAACTTAACTGTGCTCCGTTAACTTATGTGGGCCCTCCTTCTACTCTTTTAAAACTCACCCAACCTCCTCAATTCATGCTCGATTCATTCCTTACTCCTCTTACTTTTTCAGCATCATCAACCTTCTCTAATTTCTTCTCCTTCTTCTTATAATTTTCTTTGTTTATTGTTCAAGTAAGTGCCCTTTTTTTGTTTTTTCTTTTTTAATTWTTTGGTGTTTTCATTTTTTGGGTTGAATTTGTATGAAAAAATTGAAATTTTGGGGGAAAATAGTTAGGGTTTCCAATTTTCAATTCTTTGAATTGCAATAGAATTTTAGCTTTTGGTCACTAATTTTTTTCGTGATGTTGTTGTTCAAGGTGCTGCAATGGTGGTGAAATGTGCTTGTCGTATTCCAACTAGACTCCAAAATTTTTGACATACCTTGAATAGCTCCCAACAACCTTCAATAGACCACGATTACCCTTGTTGTTTCCCGTTGCAACACCAAAGTGACATAATAAAAATCCAATTTTTAACCCAAATTACTGCAAATGCAAATTGGGTAAAAATTAACAAATTTTTAATACCCACTTTCTGATTAAAGTGTAATAAAAAAAAAGAGAGGAATAATGGAGTTCAGTAGAAGAAAGACTAAAAAAAGAGGAAGAAGAATTGAAAAGGAAGAAGACAACAGTAGAAGACTATGACATGGGTAAAGAATATGAAAGAATTGTGGGGAATGAAGGTTAGCAAAGAATATGAAATGGGTTGAAAAAGTTTAGGGGCAGAAAGGTAAATGTGTAGTAACAGCACAGTTAAGTTGGAGGGACAAAACGGTTAGGTGGTAGTGATTCACTAAAGAATTGGGAAAAGTTGGTATTTAAGTAAAATAAAGGCAAATCTAGGTATTTATTTTAAAAATGACATCAAAAGTAGGTATTTATTGTCAATTTTTCCTTTTAGGATTTTTGTAGCAAGTTGCAACATAGGGGACACATGGATGTGATATACCAAAAACTCGTAAATTTATACGGAGTACATAATCACTCTCCAACCATTTTCCAATTAATACTCATATTCACTGCATACTGATTTGCTGATATTAGTGGAAACAAATACTTACTCCCTAATAGAAATAATGCAATAAATATATTTTATATCTGACAAGTTACACGTAATTGTTACATTTCTTTTATTACAAAAAAAAAATAAAATATGCTTTCTTCGTTTCACAATACTTGCTACACTTTCAAAATGATATACGCACTGTATGTGTAGTTGTCCCAAATTATAAGATAGGAACTAGTATAATGGCCCGAGTGTTGCCTCGGGTCATATTATTTTTCATTTTTTAAAAATAAATTTATTTTTCAATTAATTAATTTCTTTGTCTTTATTAAACAATATGTTAAAAAAGAGTGATATTGAAAACAATAATTAAATATGGGTGCAAAAAAAACCTCTCTCCAAACCCTAAATTATTCTTTAGCCGCACGGGCTACCATACATTATCTCTTTGATGATGGTATGCTCTAATTTTTCTTTCTACTTCCTTAATTTTGTTTATATGTTTATTAAAAATCCTCCATTCTATTTCTGTATGAAAGTTTTATCCCTAATTTTTGTGTTTTTCTATCTCTTTATGAGAGTTATATCCGAAATTTTTGAGTTTATTATTATCTCCTTTTGTGAGAGTTTGGAGTTTAGTTTTCTTGTCTTCCCTTATGATAGATCAGATTATCTAGGATTTCTAAATGTTTTTCGTTGGTTGAATAATGGAGATTTAGGATTTCACAATCTTGGAAAGAATTCAGAAAATCACAAAGGTATGATTATCCAAACAACTACGCATCAATAGACATTATGTCGAATCAAAGGAAACTCACAGATTGTATTGCTTCGGATGAGGATTTTTATTGAGGCTATTTGAAAACGAATCTGCGATGTAACTAGTTCTAAGGTGTTTTATGTTTTTGTTGAATTTATTTTTTTTTTCTTCGATCTATTGATTGTAATTGTCTTTTCACTATTTCATATTAATGAAATCCTTCTTTCCCATTTAAAAAAATTATGGGTGACTTAGGAAGTGTGTATTAATTGGGTAGTGAAGTGCTCGGTTCTAATATGATTACAATCAAATTTTTTAAAAAAATAAATGAATAGTTTTATTTATAGGTGGCAAAACAAACCCGAAATGACCCAGAATCCGGCACGCAAAATGGGTCACAAGCAAGAAGATTTAACCAGAAACCCGTAAACCTGTTTAGAATGTTGATCGACCTGGCCGACCAATTTGACATATTTGTCTAGTATAATCACTTATAAATGTGTTTAATTATGTACATATCACAAATATTAGTCAAAGTAATAAATGTAAATATTTTAAAAGTCCACTTGTTGCAATTAAAAGGAAGCATAATGAGTGCTTCGATAAAAAATTACTAGTGAATATGGTCAAATTATACATTTTTTAACTTTTAATAAAGCCCTAATATCTAGACTATCTTTTGCAAATAATAATATTTATTAGATTCAGACAATCATATAGTTTAATGAACAATTTCTAGTTAGTTTAGTCACATTATACATTTTTGAAGTCTTAAAACCCTTAATAATTGATCTAATTTTTGAGAAACATCGAAAGAAAAAAAAGGTTTTCCAATAAAACTTGACCGACCGACCTACCTGTTACTAAAAAACATTGGGTCATGAACAAAGAAATTTGGCTCGTTACCGAAAAAGGACCAACCTGTAAATGTCCGAAACTAACATTGATCGACCGATACCAACCTGACCGACCTATTTGCCAAGTATAGTTTTATTGTAATCTCATGTGGCCCTATTGCACACGTAGCAAAACTTTGATGAAAATTATCGCTTATGTGGTAACTTACTTGGCGCATCCACATTATTTTACATTCCCTTTAATACATTTTTGTGGATAAGAAGTAAATAAATATTAATTTGTAATAGCCCACTACAGTGTTCTCTTCCATGATAGTTATAACAAAACCTGATGATACTGCTAAATAAATCAAAAACATTCACCTTTCGTAATTTAAAGCCAATAAATATCTTCTTATGTAATGCTTATTTTCAATGTTTTTCAATAATTTAAAACTCTAAGCAAAAAGTTCTTAGTTACGAAACACATATTAACAATAACCTTTCAAATCATCAGTCAAATGATATGAACGACATCATATCATAATCGTACGTCAAAACGTAATTGTATTTAATCAACTTGTATTGATAAATTCATGCAACTCAAATGAACAAAGCTGAACTAAATCACATAACACTTAATTGAAGTAAAATCGATTAATCATAAAGTTCATATGATATGAAGTCAAGTGTATGTACAATGCACTTGTTTCCTGTCATGTGATTACTAAACTTCAATTGAACGTTTTTGTTTTCGAGGTTTTGGGTCTAGGGTTTGGGGTTTCGAGTTTAGAGTTTCGGGTATTGGGTTTAGGGTATAGGGTTTGGGGTACACAACAAGAAAATAAGCCATTACCAACCGTCCAAAACAAATAAAAAACGGTCCGTGAAAACGCGAAAGCGGTCGGTAATTGACGGTTAGTAATTATTTAGACAGAAAATAAGGTTTTATTGACTGTAAAGCGGTCAGTAAAATTTTACCAACCGTTATGATCGACCGCTACTAAGAATAGACGATAATCTCCGAAGGTATAAAACGAACGCAAATTATCGTCCGTCTTACAACGGACGGAAATTACCGACCGCCAAACAGTCGGTAATGTTTGAGATTTGAGACCATTTGGCGGTCGGAAACTAGCTTCGATGTTAACTTTTAACCGGAAAAAAATATGGCATTTAATATTATTTTTCGGAAAATAATTTCTTGATAGCTGTGATTTGTCAATCGCAGCCTGCTTTTTATTATTTTATTATTTTTTTAAAATTCAATTTTGTAAAAAAAACACAAAAATCAAGTTTCAACCAATCACCTAACAACAAGTGTCAGAAGCACATGTTAGTTGTTTACAAAATAAAAAAATGCACCCAAGTGGTCCTAAAAGTTAATAAAAAGATGTCAAAGCTGTTGACCAAAAAATCCATCATTTTGACAATGATAAGAAACAAATTGACCAAAATAACAAGTTGTGATTTATAATCACCTCAGTATCTTTCCATCCAAAAAATCTACTCATATGGTCAAAGATAAATGTATGACAAATATGAAATGCAATATGAACCTCTAAATCATTATCAATATGGCAATAGGTAGGTCTAATGCAGTAGTGTAATAAGTTAAAAGCAACCACATATAGTAACAAAATTGTCTTTTAGGTTGGATTTTGTCGGAAACTCGTTTATCACCTGTGAATGAGTGACATAACTATTTTATTGGTTGTCACAACTTTCATTTCTTATCTAGTTAGTTTTTTTCACAATGGTCGTTAAATTATGAAAACTACGAATTTTTAGGCAATTTTTTAGGAAGGAAAGAAATAGAGAGAAACAAAAAAGAGAACCCATGTGAATGACGAAAGATTGAAAAAGTGTTTTTTCCCAAAAAAAAAAGTTAAGATCTCTCCTTTTTTATAGGAAATGGACGGTCCATTTCCTCCATTTTCTAAATCGATGGTTAATAATATATGAAGAGAGAAATGAAGTGGATTTTTAATTTTTTTTTGTTTTAATGCAAAATTAGGTGTCAAAATCTTCTGATAGGAAATGGATGAAAAGAAATGAAGAGGATCCTAACTCCCAAAAAAAGTGTAACAAGTTAATTGAAACTTATTTGAATAAACAGCGTAGCGAGTTAATAGAAACTGAGGTAGTATATTTTTAGTGGTCGTGAAAACTCTCATAAAATAGGTGGTTGAAATTCATAATTCATATCTATGATTGCTAAGAGACAAGCAATAATTGATCCTGAAATGCAATTGTAGATTGTACAACTTGTTAGATTATTACTTGATCGATTCTAATTAGTTGTAACATTTGTCTTTTTTAATGTCTTTTTTAATGTCGTGCACTTCCTCCTTTCTTTGTTAGTCGYATCCAACAGATGATGATGCACAAAAATTTARAAAAGGAGAGATAGAGAGAATGTTTGGTACTTGATGATCAATGTTTTATAGTTTGTGAACAATGTTACGGGAATGAGAATAAAAAATTTATCTTTATTATATAAGCGAAGGGGGAGTAATRGTGCCCCTTTAAAACACCAAAACCACCTATCTACATAAAAATAATTACACTACAAACAATTAAATGTAGCCAAACTTTCCAAATTTAGCATTCAATCAATTCAAAATGACACGCAATTTCTATTTGCTCGTAATTTTTGTTATGACACGCATTTTGAGGAATAATAGATCTAAGGATAATTTCAATTAAATATTAAAGTAATGAGAATACTTTTCTCTTCATATATATTAGTCTTTTATGCACGTGATGCTTGCAAGTTAAGTTAAAAAATGTTTATTACATACACATACACGGGAGAAAATAAAGTAATAAACATATATCAACTTCCGACATCATCAGCGCTATTATCAATAGTTTTTATCGGTCAACATATATTATATGACTACTAACTGTAAAAATTTCAAAAAATATACATTTATCTTTTAGACTTTCTTGTTAACTACATAATATAATACGGAGTATACATTATGTATGTATGTATGTATGTATGTATGTATGTAGTAGTATGTATGGTATGTATGTATGTATGTATGTATGTATGTATGTATGAATGTATGTATGTATGTATGTTGTATGTATGTATTAGTATGTATGTATGTATGTATGTATGATGTTGTATGTATGTATGTATGTATGTATCTATTTTTAAAGGCTCTTAATTAGCTTTATAATCTGTTTGATTAAAAATTGAATTATGTCGAATAATCAAAATTTTTAATTATTTCAAATATAACTATAATTTAATTCATCATTATGTGGGCAGAGTTTTTATAAAATTTAGAAGTATCAATTAATAACATTTTATATGTGAGTTGCCCAAAATGCCCTCATTAGTTTTGTAGTGATTTAAATAAGGGTAAAACACTAATGTCAAATGGACACCATCTTCGCCTCTCCATTTCTCTTATTTAATTGAGATTTGACATATGAAATATGATAACATATGTATAAGACACTTGATCTAATAAAAACATAAAATTTCAAAAATAACATAACTTCAGTTGACAATATAGAGATGGCAATTGGTCCTGGACCTGACCCAGACCCACTTAACTTAGACCCATTATAAGGTTCTGGGTCCAGAATTTTTAGATCCATTGGAACTGGGTCGGTTTGAGTCCAAAGATGAATTGATCGGGTCCAAAAACATCAAACCCAAACCCCATGGATCCATTTAATTAAAAACATTATTTATTTATATTTTTGAAAATCTTGAACTTTATTACACGAATTATATAAATGGTTTTTTTCATTTTAAAACAAAAGTCTTTGCCTTTTTGGCTTCTCTAGTATTATGCTCTTTGTAAGTTGTGACTTTGAGTATGTTATTTTATTTCACACTTATAATTTGTAATGGTTTGTTATATGTGAAGGTTTTATGAGGTATTTTTATATTTAAGTGATATTCGTCACTAGTACGAACATATAAAATAGAACAAAACAATTAATTGAATTAAAATGTTTGAATAAAACAAAAAATTAGGAAAGACTTATTAAGGACCCATCAGACCCATAGGGTCTGGGTCTAAGTCCAATAATTTTAGACCCATCGGATCCGGGTCGGGTTTGGATCTTAAAAAAATAAATGGACCTGGTTTTGGGTCAAGGCGGACCCGACCCAGACCCTACCCAATACATGACCTTAATAATTGGAAAATGATATACAAGTACATAACCCATATCGCCCTTCTAGTTATTGAGACTAAATGATAGAAATGAGAATGAATATTTAGTGTAATTTAATAAGGGGAAGAATTCTTAAAATCATTACGGGGAATGTAATTGCACACAACTTTTTCTCCCCCTAAAAAATAATCTTACCCAAAACTTATGTTTTTCTCTCTGAGAGTGAAAAATTAAGAAGAAAATTGAACTTCTTATGATACAATGACCATGAGAGTGAACATGAATTTTCTTCATATATTTATATACAAATTCATTCTCATTATCGCAATTTATTACCAATAACCAAACGGGGGTCATTATAGTTATCTTTAACTGTTTAAGGTATCTAAAATGAAAAGWAAAAATTGAATCACATATTAATTACCTTTTATTTTTGAATTTTTCTTGTTTCCCCAAAATATTTTCACTAATAAAAATGTATTAATTTCGAACACTGCTGCATCAACCCATCGGGTAGTATACCCATTACTAAAAGATTATTAAAATATTTTTTTTGATCAGTAAAAGGAAATTTTATTAAGCTAAAAAAATTACATACTAATATTTTAATAGGTTATTAAAATATTAATATTTAAACCAAGTTGTATTCCATTGTCATAAATATCATCACTACCTTATATCAGGGGTAGGTAGTCTACCCGGTGGGTCAACCACATTTTTTCTAACATATACTCCAGTATATTCCTTACAAGAAAAATAATACGAAGTACAACCAATTAAGAAGTAAGTGAAATGAAGGGAATAGTTAATTATGCTTAAGTCATGACCTTTTGTTTTCTTTATAAATATTGATGATAAGTAGTAGATATAGAAACAAGCAAATATCTTACTCAAAGAGAGTAGTAGTATTCATGAAAGTGCATTTTAGCTCTTAAAGATTATTCAAAGATCTTGTCATAAAAAAAAAGATTAAAAAATGAATTCAAATCAAAATCAAACACGAGAAATACAAGCTCATGTAAAGAAGGTAGCACAGCTCAAGCAATGCCTAGAAAAGGCAAACGTCTTAGGTTCTAACAAGCTTGAGATTTTAAAGTACCAAAACTTTTGGTGTCCTACAAAGAGGCTTGAATCCATCCTCTATTACCAAACACACTTCCAAGCTCGAGACTCCGATATTATCCTAGCCAGCCTCCCCAAAACCGGCACCACTTGGTTGAAATCTTTGCTYTACTCCATCGTGAATCGATCAAACCCGGATCATCAACCCTTGAAAAAGAATAGCCCTTTACTTACCCATAACCCACATGACCTTGTGTACTACCTAGAAATGGTTTATTCTACTTCCCCAGAAAGAAATCCTAATTACCCTACTCCACAACAACTCATTGAACACGTTTCGCCAAGGCTTTTGAATAATCATATACCCTACCCCTCCAACCCTGAATCAATTAGAACTTCATCATGTAAGATTGTGTACATTGCTCGAAATCCCTTGGACACATGTGTTTCGCAATGGCATTGGCACTTGAATAGGTTGAAGAAGATGATAGGAGAACATGATGAGCTCCAACCCCCTAGTATTGAAGATTTCTTTGAGGAATTTTTTCAAGGAAAGTGTCCATATGGGCCTTATTTTGATCATGTACTAGGGTTTTGGAAGCAAAGCCTAGTACAACCGAACAAGGTATTGTTTTTAAAGTTCGAGGATTTGAAGAGTGATCGCGTTGTTTTTCATTTGAAGAAGTTGGCTGAATTTGTGGGGTATCCATTTAGTGATGAAGAGGAAAGTAAAGGTGTTATTAATGATATAATGGAGTTGTGCAGCATCACTAATCTCAAAGATTTAAATGTTAATAAAACTGGGTCTATTATGAACAAATTTGTTGAGAAAAAAGATTTCTTTAGAAAAGGCGAAGTTGGTGATTGGATCAATTATTTCACCCCTGTGATGGAGGAAAAAATCAATCTCTTGATGCAAGAAAAACTAGGAGGTACTGATTTATCCTTTGAAGTGCAAAATCAATCCTAGAAAAGAATCCAAGAATTGCTCAACTTTAATATTTTTTTAGTAGTTGCTCAACTTTAATTTTTTTTTTTTTTTTTTGATGTATTGTTTGTTGCTCCAAACAACATATATGGGGATTGTATCCAAACAACATATATGGGGATTGTATGAATAAATGCATTCTGTTTGCTTGCTCAAGTTGGTTGTATCATTATTGATTAGTAATTGATCGAGTTTGTTTCATTGTACTATGTGTATTTGTTTGGTTGAATCTATGAATACATAATTTTTTTTAAAGACTTAAAGTTTGAATTTCCATGAAATAACTTTACACCAAAAAACTAGTTGTGAGCATACATGTATATTCCTTTGCAAAATTGCAATTACGCAACAAATTAATTTATGCAACGACATTCATCTTCTTATTAATAATTTATTTCCTCATTCTAATATTATTGTAGTAACATAATTATTTAAAAGCACAAAAATAATGTTGTAGGTTGGAGATAGGATGGGTAAATATATCAAAGAGTTCATGTGATTATAGAGACAAAAAGTATTTTGAATGGTCCATAATTTTCCAGGGGTTAGTTGTCAAACTTGCTTCGGCCACATTTTTCATGGGAGAGTAAAAGTCTACTTGAGAAGACCAAGGAGACTCTATCTAGACCTGGCAATAATGGATCGGAGGTGGGTCGGGTAGAGCTCAATCCGCCTCCATCTACGAACCATCTGACCTCCACCCGATCCATTCATCACCCGAATCATCCATCATCCACATCCAATCCACCCATCATCCATGGATGGATCGAGTGGATCAGATTTTTAACGGATTTCACATTATTTTTTTTATACGTTAATTTTTCACTGTTTTTAAAATTTAAGCTCTAATTTCACAACAATAAAATTGTTTCAAGATACGACTACCAAAAAACCTATTATTTATTATGTTGAGTCGTAAGGAATAGAGGGATAAAAGAAAAAAAATGTAGAAAATTTTAATGAAATATATATTTTTTTAGTATAAATTAAACGGATGGATGGATCGGGTGGATGGGTCGGATAGTGGATGTATCTCCACCCGTATCCGATCCGACTCATCACCCGATCCACCCGTCACCCGATCAAAATCCGCCATTTATCGGGTTTTCATCCACAAAGATGGATCAGATGGGTCGAATGTCCAACGGAGTAGGGTGAAATTGCTAGGACTAGTGCTATCTCAAAATCATGTGACAATGGGAATGGAGAACCCCTTAAGCCATCTAATGTGGACACACAAGTCTTATTATTCTTCAATGTGAGATTCAATCCGAATGGCGGATCCACATGTAGCTTAGTGGGACACTTGGCTACACTTAAAACTCAAAATAGTGAAATTTTCATTATAGATTTGGAAGATTTTGTCGATGTTTTTTAAATAAATTACCTAATTAACCCCCAATAATATTATTTCTAGTTCCGCCATCACTCCGCCTCCCCAATTCTCAACATGCAACAATCCATTGACTCACAAATAAGAGAGATTGAGTCCAATTTACAAAATCAAGAAAAACATAAACCATATGACAATAAGGAAGTTGAAATATATATTAACTCTACAAAATTTTGAGGTTTCTAGCTAGTAAGTGTACTAGTAATAATACGATTGAGAGTGGGAATATATCTGCACATCATTATAAAATAATGATTGTACTTAAGTGTGACAAACATAAACCCTTGGAAAATTACTACTCTAGAGGTAGATCAGATTTCCTTAAATTTAGTGTATTGTTTTTGTTTTATTTTTGCACAATCCCACTTGTTTTGTTTATAATAACCATTAGATTTTTTTCAAGGGTGTAAATTTCGAGAAAGCTACCCCTAGAGTTCCTTAGGGGATCCGATTGTCCATGAAGTTTTCTTTGTTTGCAATAATATAGGTTCATGTGGTCATGAGTGGTTACCCTACACTTGTTTTGTTTATTTACTAAGTATCTATTTTGGTGATAATTTAGGAAAGTTTTTCCCCAATAATCCAACTTTAACTCATATTCTATTAATAAGTTAACCTTTTGAAAAATCCAGATTAAGTCAACCTTGTACTCATATTTTCTTTAAACATGTTTTGTTAAAATTTCACCTACTAATGTAGGTTGGCTTCCAGTCTCATATTGTTGAACAATTAAGTTATGTATTTTCCTTTTCTTTTCATTTTTTTCTTCAATATTCTCTAATTATACTTCTTTAATTATTTATCTTTTTCCTTATTTTTGGCTTCTTCTTTCCCCTCATTATTCCTCTCACCCGTATAATCCCTTTCCTCTCTCTTTTTTTTTCCTTTTTTTCACTAGTAGTTTAGTACCTAATGAATGTAGAGCTACAAGTATTTTTTTTAATATGTCAGCAACATGAAGTTGCTAGCTATGCCTAATCTTGGTCTTCTACTAGATTGCTGTAGAGGATCCTACAACACACTTTGTGTCATCGTTAACTTTTTGTTTTTGGAAAAAAACAAAGAAGATTCAATGTATACAATCAAATATTTATTTCTTCAATGTGAATGAGAATTGATCTTAAATTTTGAGCATAAATATTATGACTTTAAAAAACTTAGTTGACTTGCGTATTTGTGTCGTGTACTTGCTAGCGTCTCACAATAAAGTTCAAGGCCTCAAGTTAGGTCATCATATACTCACACCGATGTAACAATCATTCTTTTTTACGACTGTTAAATTGTACATAGTGCGTGCTAACTAATTTAGCAGGCTAAACTCTTTAGAAATAAAGCCATAAAAGTTAATTAAACGAACTTGAGATCAAATTTTGTCCACAATATTGTCATCATTGTGACTCCTTGGCCACAAAAACCAAAATAAAATAGCAAAACAATGGCTAGATATGGTCACTGGATCTCAGGTAACAACAACAAACACATGGATAACAATTTAATTCTTAACTTATTAAAAGTCGATATTTCTAAACCTTTCATATGTTATGAAGAGAATATTAATTGAGCAATTATTTTTCTACATTATTAATGCGTGTTGGATTATCGAATACTAGAGAATTATTGCATACGCTAGCTATTGTATGAATGTAGTAGGACAAAGTCTTCCGAAAATGAAATCATATTAAAACTATGTTCTTTTTAACTTATTTTTAGTATTTATTGAATAAGATAAATTCAGATAAGTATCAGTAATAAATTCACTTAAGTATTTTTCAAACTTATTTTGTTTCGCAGTGACATTGGTACGAAACTTTATTCCGAAAATAAGGGCAGAATGAAGCAAAACTTAAGAAGCTACAAACTTACAAATTCTCAAGTTGGGAATATTATTTTGATTGATTATGCAAATATAACATCCAATACACATCCTAAAGGAAACACCAAATATTACATCTAGAAGTAAAGTAAAAAATGAACAAACTAAGGTTCTGTTCACGTCAACTGAATTTTTTTAAATTGAACTTATTTTTACTGAACTGAACTTATTAGTATTGAATTGAACGAAACTTATTTTTATTGAAAGTTGACGAGAACAAGACCTAACTTAGAGAATTATTAACTAATCAGGAAGCAATTTAAATGATAAACTAGTACCCTCAAGTTTTTCATCCATGAGTTTTTTCATCCTTTCCACCATGGTAGTTGTCAAATGGTTGTTCCAAACACCCACCACCCCTTTTCGAAAGTACGTCTTCTTTTCGAAAGCCTTGTTGATAACTCCACTCTTATTAACATCCAATTCCTTCATAATCTTGATACTGCAAAAATCAGCAATTTTTTGGATCACATCCTCATTTTCTTCTTCAGGAGAAAAGGGCATTCCAACAAAGTCCGCCAGCTTCTTTAGATGAAGTATTGGGTCACCCTTTAAGTCCTCGTACTGAAGAAACAACACCTTGTTCAGTTGCTCTAAGCTAGCCTTCCAATATTCAAGAACGTATTCAAAGAAAGGCCCACACAAGGTCTTCCCTTCGCAAAAGTTCTCAAAGTAATCCTCCAGACAAAGTTCATTTCCCGAATCTTGCTCTCTACCACTCTCATTCTTTCTAAAAGCCTCCACGAAGATATAATACGACACGAGCATGTCTAAAGGGTTCCGACAAATGTGCAAAATCCGACACTTAGAAGTTGTTGTTACAAGTATAACGTGGAGATTGAGCTGGACAATTCGAGGGGTGAATAGGCTCTCCCTAGTCACGTCTGAACTAAACCGTCGAGAAGTTGAACTGAAATCTCGAGAGGTTGAGGGACTGGTACGGCTCTTGACTGGCAAGTATAGGTTGATCTCTGACCAGGAGATACCTCTGGACAATGAAGCTCTCGACTGTGCTGGCTCTCGACTGGTACTGGCTCTCGACTGTGCTGGCTCTCGACTAGTACTGGCTCTGGACTAAGGACCTCTCGACCTTGGGAGGACTCGTCAGGAAAAAGGTCTCACCCAAACCTAAAACAAAGGAGATAAACTATCGATTATCCCCCCTCCGATGCCTAAGTCAGACAATGATAAAAGGAGGAAAGAGAGTAAATGAGGTAGGATGAGAGAATCTCTCTTTTTAGTGAAAAGAGTATTGATGTTTTGATTGATGTGAGGAGTAAATGATGTATGTGTTGGGAGAAGTGCAATGATTGAGGTATTTATACTGGTCCCATGGGCTGCATTCCCCAATCATATAGTGACACGTGGCCTTAGGCCATAGGTTTGTGAAAGTGGGCTGGCCTTAATTTTCCATATAAAGCCCATTATAAGGTTATTAGGGTTTCCCTATTCTAGGGTTATCCCCTTCATTAGTATTCTCATAATGACTTAATCATGTCAAATACTTACGCACCAAGTAATTTCCTTGGTACACTCTTGGCACAATTTGAAGGGGCACAAGTCATCCCTCTTTGTACTGTACGTGGCATTTTCTAGAGGTGCCACGTCACCGTTTTGATGCTTTTGTGGCATCCAGCTGGGATTCCACTTCATCTGCCTCTCAAATTGAGTCAAACCATCTAGGTTGACTCGATTTGGGAACGTTTCGGCGGGAAAACTTGAGATGGTGATACCCGGTTTTGAACCTGGTATCACTGGTTGATTTACCAGGTATGACCCGATGGGTAGGTGAAAAATTTTCACCTACCTATATAAGCTTTTTGAGGAGAGAGAAAATCTCATTTAATATTTCTGCTCTGCCTTCTCTCTTCTTTCTCTATCTAGAATTCACTTTTTACTGTAGTGCTTTCGATCTTCGTGTTGAAACTTTTCTGAGGCCGTCGAAAGGGTTCCTAGGACGACGAATCAACCTCTCGTGATAATAGGTAATTTCCCATCTCTCGTTTTTCTTTTACTTTTCTATTTCGTTTTGTTACCCATCGAAAGAGTGATGCCCTTTAAGATGGGTGTTGTGGGTATGAACAAACCCAGGCCAACATCGAGGCTAAGGAACACCATAATTGACTTTCTCTCATCGTTCTTGCCTCACACAGATTACAAATCTCAGAGATGGCAAGAACAAAGCAAACTCGACGACTCCCTTCTGGGGAGCATGTGACTATTGAGGTTTCGGCTTCCGAGCTGATTCCTTGTGAGGAGGGCCAAAATGTGCCTCCGCCTGAAACGTCGAATCGGCCTGATTCTTTCGAGAATCTGGAGGATGATGACGATGCTGAGATTGGTCCTTTTAGACAGACTGTCTCACCTACTTCGAGTGATGAAGAAGAACAAGCAATGGAGGAAGAGGCTGGACCATCTAAAGCAACTGACTAGGGTCCCTCCAGAGACGAGTCATCATCATATGAGGACGAGACGTCCAGTGATGACTCAGACGACGAGACGTCATCCAGCGGTAGTGGTAGTTCGTCACAAGAAGATGTTCTACCAACTCCATCTAAAAAGGAACCTTCCAAGAAGGTCGAATTTTATGTGGCGATGGGTAAAGATTCTCCCAACAACGTAAGGATATCCTCTACCGTTCATGAGAGGCTAACCTGGATAGCAACTATCCTTCGACATGACTTCTTCATACCTCCTCGACAAAAGTTTGTAGTTCCAGATGTCGGGGAGATAGTTCTGGATTGTCCTTATGGTTATCACCCATAATATTTGGAGGTGCTTGACTATGGGGTTCGTCCACCCATTAACAAATTTTTTGGCAAGGTCTTTCGATTTTATGGAATCGGCATCTCTCAGCTAACTCCAAATTCTTTTCTCCATATTCTGAACTACTTGGTGGTGTGTGCTGTGAAGAAGTGGGCACCATTAGTCAACGACTTCGTTCATATCCACCAACTCAGTCGAAACCCTAGGTGTAAATGGGGTAGGTTCAAGATTGAGTATGCGAAAGGGAAGGTGACGGTTTTCGACAAGCCTAACAAGGCGAGTCCTTGGAAGTCACAGTTCCTTTTCTTCGAGATCCCTGGTTTCGGCGAGCTTTTGGATGCCAACAAGAAGTACATACACGAGATCTACAATCGATGTGCTAGCTCCTTGAAGATGTTGGGAGCCATTGGTGTCTGTGATCTCAAACCTCTTACTATGGAGGAGAAACATCAAGTGGGCTACTTCATCGAGAAAAAGGACCCCTCCAAGGTTATTCCAGTTGAGCTTTGGAAGATAAACTCCAAGACTAGAAAACCGATACCAGAGAAAATTCCCAACAGTTGGGTGCCCTTACATTACTGGTATATGGATCCGTTGTTTCTTGAAGCCTTTCAGTTGGTAGGGGTGAACGATGGTGCTCGAGGTATTGGGAAATATGTCTTTACTTGTTTTAATTTTATATCTTCCAGAATAATCTTACCCTTCTTCTTTCGACTTGTTACAGATATCGCTCGTCAGAAGCTACCAGGAAAGAAGAAAGGAATGGATGATCTAGAGTATTTTGCTTAGTTGAGACAGAGTCGGGTGATGACTTCAGAGGAAAAGAAGAAAGAAAATAAGGTATCCCTCTCGGCCCCTGTCACTCGCTCTTTTTCTTTACTTGTTTATTTAGACCTCTCGTCCATCTCCTTTTCTCGACTGATCTTTAGTTAAATTCGAGTCTAGAGATGGGTATTTTACTAAGGGATAGGTTTGGTGAAAACCTTCACAGTATTCACATTGCTAGGTTCGACATCTAAACCTATTCGAATCTAGTGATGTCGAAACCGAGGATTCGACCCTTTGATTAAGTCGAAAAGGGAGTTGTATATTTTACAAAGGGGCAGTCTAAGTCGAAACATGTACCCTCGTATAAAATATACAACTCTGATTTTGACATGTTTATTTAGTCGAAACCAGTTTGTGTTAAGTTTTTAACTTTGACCTAAAATTTTGAATCGAACGAGGAGATGTATATTTCACAAGGGTGAGTTTGGTCGAAACCATCTTACCCTTGTAAAATACGTCTCCAGATTCGACACTTTCATTTAGTCGAATCAGGTGTGTCGAATCTTATGATTCGACTCTTCGGTTAAGTTGAAGAGGGAGTTGGGTATTTTACAAAAAGGTAGATTTGATCGAAACCATCTAACCTTTGTAAAATACACATCTCCCGTTTCGACATGTTTATTTTGTCGAAACCTATTTGTGTCGAAACCTATGTTTCGACATATTGTTTTAAATCGAATGAGGAGATGTATATTTCACAAGGGTGGGTTTGGTCGAAACCACCTTACCCTTGTAAAATACATATCTCTAGATTCGACACCTTTGGTTGGTCGAATCGAGTGTGTCGAAACCTACGTTTCGACTCTTCGGTTAAGTCGAAGAGGGAGTTGGGTATTTTACCTAGGGTAAGGTTTGGTCGAGACCATCTATCCCTTGTAAAATACTCAAATCTTGTCTCGACATGTTTATTTTGTCGAAACCTACATGTGTCAAAACCTATGTTTCGACTTATCTTTTTAAATCGGATAAGGAGATGTATATTTCACAAGGGTGGGTTTGGTCGAAACCACCTTACCCTTGTAAAATACATATCTCCGGATTCGATACCTTCATTTAGTCGAATCAGGTGTGTCGAATCCTTTGATTCAACTCTTCGATTAAGTCGAAGAGGGAGTTGGGTATTTTACAAAGGGGTAGATTTGGTCAAAACCATCTATCCTTTGTAAAATACACATCTCCTGTTTCGACATGTCTATTTAGTCGAAACCTACTTGTGTCGAAACCTATGTTTTTGACATATCGTTTTAAATCGAATGGGGAGGTGTGTATTTCACAAGGGTGGGTTTGGTCGAAACCCCCTTACCCTTATAAAATACATATCTCCAGATTCGACACTTTTAGTTAGTCGAATCGAGTGTATCGAATCCTATCGACTCTTCGTTTAAATCGAAGAGGGAGTTGGGTATTTTACAAGGGCGTAGATTTGGTCGAAACCATCTATCCTTTGTAAAATACACATCTCCTGTCTCGACAGGTTTATTTTGTCGAAACCTACTTGTGTCGAAACCTGTGTTTCGACACATCGTATTAAATTGAATGATGAAATGTATATTTTACAAGGGTGGGTTTGGTCGAAACCATCTTACCTTTGTAAAATACACATCTCCAGATTCGACACTTTTATTTGGTTGAATCAGGAGTGTCGAATCTTATGATTCGACTCTTCGATTAAGTCGAAAAGTGTTGTATGTTTTACAAAGGGTAGTGTGGGTCGAGACCTACTCTTCTTCGTAAAACACACATCTCCTGTTTTGACATGCTGACTTAGTCGAAACGTATTTTAAATCGTCAGGGATGATGGGTATTTCACAAGGGTAGGTTGGACCGAAACCCTCTTACCTTGGTAAAATACACATCTCCAAATTCGACTTATTTGCTTTGTTGAAACTTCAGGTTACTTTCCTTTGAAATGTTGCTAATTGCTTGGTATCTTCCTTTGTAGAAAAAGCCATTAAGAGTGGCGAAGAGTAGGGCTGAACAACAGCCTGGTTCCAAAAAATCAAAGGGCCAGAATGACCCAAAAAAGAAGAAGAAAGACGACGAGTCTGGCTACTTCGTTATGAAATGGAAGGAAAGAGACTCGGCAGCTGGGGATGAGCCAAAGTCCCACAAGTCTAAAAAATCAAAGCACTAGGAAGTCGACGTGGTGAGTGTCGATGGTGAAGAGACAGACATCAACCTCGACCCCCTATTATTCGACGGATCCTCCGGTGAAGACATCCTCTGCTATTGAGCGGCTGATAGCTTCGGAGGAAGCCAGAAAGAAAAAGAGGAAGAAATCAAAGAGTTCTTCATCTCTGCCTCCTGGTGATGGCGAGAGGTCTTCTCAAGAGTCGCTCATTCAGCGAATGGGCGAGGTGGTTCATACTCGTCGAGAGGGTAATGAACCTACGGAGCAGACCGAAGTCCACCGAGAGGAAGTGGTAGACGAAGAGGGTGACTTAGACCCTGAAAGATTGCAGGAGATTGAAGACTACAAGTCTCTTTATCACATCCCCTTCGAACAAGTTGTTATGGTCAAAAGCTTCGACGACATGGATCTGCAAGCCTTCGCAGACAATCCAGCTGCTGAGCCTCCACTCCTTATCTCCAATCCAGAAAAAAGAACAACCCCCATAATGCAAAGAAAAATTCCAGACTGGGATTTGACGAAGGGGTCCTACCGTTTCTTTCGACAAAGGAACGCAGAGCTGGAGGAGGACGAGAAGAAAGACGACGATTACTTAAAGGAAAAGGCCGAGTCATCTCTGGGTGACTCAAAGAAATTTAGCTGGAAAGATCGTCGAAGCATGCTCTTGGAGATGACTGGGCTTATTCCCAAGGCTTATCAAGACACTTTTCAGGGCTGCGACAAAGGCTGCGGGGACCCTTCTTCGGTCTCTTTGTTGAGGTAATTTCGTATTTATAGCTTAGACTTAGACATTTTCTAAGAGACTTTATTAACTCTTTCGATTTCTCCTTGCAAGGCTTAGCTAGACTGGACACCTTCGTCAAGAAGGTCAGGATCGACCGTCGAGAGGCCAAGAGAGGCTTCGCTGCTCAGCAAATAGCGGAAGAGTATATCAAGCAACAGATGGACCTGGTTATTGCCGAAAGGCAATATGCCCAAGACATTATGGCCACTCGTCTTCACGACCTAAACTACTCATATGGCTGTGCCTTAAGAGTAATCCTTAAGGTTTAGAAGGAGAAGGATGCCATCAGTCAGGCTAAGGATGCTCTCGATGTAGAGATGGATGCTCGAGTCGAGGAGGAGGTCAAGAGGAGGCTGGAAAAATAGGTTAGCGAGAAGGTTGCTGCTTACAAGGCTTCTGTCGAGGCAGAGGTCAAAGCCAAATAAGAACGGGCTTCGACGGGTGAGCAGAACGTTGTAACCCTCACCAAGGCTCTCGCCGATCTTAAGGTGGCCAATCGAATATCAAAGGCCCAGGGGTTCAAAGACATGCGAGAGATGGTTTGCAAGGCTTGATCTGAATTGCCAAAGCGTCTGAACTTGATGTGCTTTGAAGAGCGCATCGATAGGCAGATTGACGAGGCCATGCATGCTGCTCGAAAGCAGAAGGCTGAGCAAGAAGGTAGCACCCTTGAGGACATCCCCTCTCCAGCTTATCAGTGTAATGTCTTGGAAGTTGATTCCTCCAGTTCGGAGGAGGCCGAAGGCTCTGGTTCAACTAGACAGGTATCGATTCATTGTTGCTAAAAATTTCAAAATTTTGGCATTCCGAACAATCCCTTATGAATTTATCAATCTAGGCACATGTATTGCCCTAAATTTTTGCAAGCGATGAATCATCAAAGCATAGCCTATCGACCATGGCAAAATGTCCAAGATTAAATGAATATTGAATGTTGATTGACTTAAGACCTATAAGTGGTGTTAAGTCAATTAATACATATTGATTGCCCTAAACCTTTGCAAAATACACATCTCAAGATTCGACATTTTTATCTAGTCGAGTCTGGTTGTGTCGAAACACATTTTCGATCATGAATTTCCAATTCGAGGGGAGAAGTGTAGATCACTAGGATAAATTTGGTCGAATCCCCCTATACATTGTAAAATACACATCTCCATATTCGACATTTTTATTTTGTCGAAGCCTTCGTTTCGACTTGAGTCTTTAGATCAAAAGGAGGTGTGTAATTTTCTAAGATAAATGTGGTCAAAACCTATTATTGTTTGTAAAATACACATCTCCATATTCAACATTTTTATTTTGTCGAATTTGGTTGTGTCGAAGCCTTCGTTTCAACCTAAAATTTTGAATCGAAAGGAGATGCTTTGAACACACCTACTTTGGTCGAAGTAAGAAATGGTTTGTAAAATACACATCTCTTCTTTCGACCAGTGTCAATCGTAATTTAAACTCTATAGACAAAATAGCCAAGTTTACTTGAATCTTAATATTGATTGGCTTAAGACCTTATAGGGGTGTTAAGTCAATCAATCATATTGATTGCCCTTAAACTTGGGTATTTTGTCATCAATGTATTTTCTTTGATCGTCGAATACTAAGGGACCCAAGGGACATGCCCTACAATAAGGGTCTTTCGACTGCTTTTTAGGAGAAAGACTTATGTTAAATGCCCTATGATAAAGGTCTTTCGACTGCTTTTTAGGAGAATGAAAGACTTGAGTTAAATGCCCTACGATAAGGGTCTTTCGACTGCTTTTTAGGAGAATGACTTCAGTTAAATGCCCTACGATAAGGGTCTTTCGACTGCTTTTTAGGAGAAAGACTTAAGTTAAATGCCCTACGATAAGGGGTCTTTCGACTGCTTTATAGGAGAAAGATTTACGTCCTATTGCCCTTAGTTGACTTAGACAAGATATAGAAGAATCGCCGATTCTTTCATTTAGAAGCTCAAAGCTTGGTACATATCTCAAATACTACATGTAAAACTTTTAAAATTGTCAGCATATCCGGTTCATCGCGTACTAACTTGCATCCAAGTTCGATTTGAAAGTGCCCTCTTCAGAGCTTCACTATCCTTATAGGACTCCCAGTTAGGTGTTAACTTCCATCCTCCTTGTATCCTCCAACTGCTTCCTTTTTACGAAAAAGCAGGTCACCCACCCTTAAATGTCTTCCTGCCATCTCTTGTTATACTCCCGTGACATTCACAGTTTCGGTAAAGCTGCTGTTAGAGTAAGCATTGCCCTTGTCTCTGTATCAGATCCAATGTGCGCAAGGTAGACCAATTGCTTCCTCATATACACATGCTAAGGGTTTGTTCATATATCTCGATGGGTGTCGAAACGGCCTCCACCCAAAACAACTGAAAGGTATTTTCGCCGGTAGATCCCTTAACGTGTGCGAATCGACTAAAAGACATTGTAAACTCTTCGGCCCATAGACCCTTAGCATTGTCTAACTTTCTCTTATTACCCGAACCGATGTTTTTTAAATGCTTCGACCTTGTCCCATTGGCTTGTGGATCTGAGCAAACCGAGGCAAAAGCCCTGCTTATCCCTAGATTCTCTAACCACTCCCTAAATGTGCACTCAAATTGAGGCCCAAGGTCTCACCCAAACCTAAACAAGAGATAAATCTATCGATTATCCCCCTCTCCAATGCCTAAGTCAGACAATATAAAAGGAGGAAAGAGAGTAAATGAGGTAGGATGAGAGAATCTCCCGTTTTGGTGAAAAGATGTTGATGTTTTGATTGATGTGAGGAGTAAATGATTATGTTTGGGAGAAGTGCAATAATTGAGGTATTTATACTGTTCCATGGGCCGCATTCCCCAATCATATAGTGACACGTGCCTTAGGCCATAGTTTGTGTGAACAGTGGGTTGGCCTTAATTTGCCATATGAAGCCCATTATAAGGTTCTAGGTTTCCCCTATTTTAGGGTTATCCCCTTCATTAATAGTCTCATAATGACTTAATCATGTCAAATACCTAAGCACCAAGTAATTTCCTTGGTACAGGGCGGACCCAGTAAGGGGCAATTAGGCCCATGCACCCCTTTTTTTGAAGAAAAATCATTACAATTAAAAATAATTTTAAGAGAAACGGTGGAAAGTGAAAACTGGAAGGAAAGGAAATGAAAAAGAAGCAAAGCCCGGGTTTTTTCGAGTTTACACTCTCACTTCGCTTCATTCGCAACGCAACCGACAGTCCCAATCGCCGACTCCAACTCCGACGTCAAACTGCGACCAGCGTCGCTCTCACTCTTCCTGTCTCCGTAGGCACTCGACATTTGGTCCGGCCCCATTCTAGTCGGCACTCGCTGGTTTGTAGGTTCGTGTTTCGTTAATTGTGAGTTGGTTATGTTGCCTTCTTTTCTTCAATTTAAATCTGAATTTTAAGTGGATTATTAGTTAATAGGAATGTCAGTTTTAATTGTATATTTTAATTTTGAATTGTATATACTTCTATACATAAATCCTTAAATCCCTAATTTGTTAAATTAGTTAGAATTGTTTATAAACTTGATTGATTTGTGAGTTAAATTGTTGAATTGTTTGTTTGTTTAAATTCTTCAAATGTTGATTTGATGCATTATGTAATTGGGTTGATAAGTTGATAGTTGATTATTGTTGCCTCTTGCCTTGTTCACTTGTTGAAAACTTAAAATTGTTAATTAATTCTTATTTTTAATTTATTTAGTAAGTGTCGAGTAGTTCAAGTTCAAAGAAATCAACTTATGAATGATTGTTTGGTTACTTTTATTGAGAAGGAAATGTATCTATAAGTCTCCGATAAATCGATTATTAATCGATTTAAAAGTTTAAGTCTCGAAGGATGAATTTGTAAGACTTTTGTATTTTTAATTTGGATTGTAAGACTTTAGGTATTATTTGTATTATGTACTTTTTCATATATAATAATGTGAATACTCGACTCGCAAGTCGCAACAAGATGTCCCGATTATTAAACCGAAATATAAAACGATCATTTTTGCACCCCCTGTTTGAAATTTCTGGGTCCGCCACTGCCTTGGTACACTCTTGGCACAATTTGAAGGGGCACAAGTCATCCCTCTTTGTACTGTACGTGGCATTTTCTAGAGGTGCCACGTCACCCTTTTGATGCTTTTGTGGCATCCAGCTGGGATGCCACATCAGAAGTCTTGATAGATTCCGGGAGGGAAGAATAAGGGAGATGGGTACTAAGAAGCCTAGGCGATGGAATCTCATGAAGATGGTGTGGACGAGGAAACTCGTAGGCTTCATTATAAATATCATTCTCTAGGTTACCCACAAGCTCTTGAGGGTGATGAGTAAGCAAAGGGCTTTGATCAATAACATGATATTTTTTGCTATTACCGACCGCAAAGAGTAGAGATTTCAACCAAGTTGTGCCGATTTTGGGTAAACCGGTAATGAAAATATCAGTGTCTCTTGCAACAAAGTATTTTTGAAACGAAACAGAATTTTTAAAGTTATTGTAACCAGTGTAGTACAAGAAATTCTCATACTTCACTACTTGAGATTGAACTTTGTCTCTCAAGGTAGCTTTGCTAAGGCCTTGTATTAGCCTGTTGGACTCTTCATCTGTGATTTGTATCTTTTTATTTGTTGTGTTTTCACTCATTGTTCTGATCTTGAGTATTATTCAACTTTCATTTAGTGTTCAATGTTTGCATAATATATACTCGGGAAACTAGGATATATATATACATACACAAAAGAATTCAACTTTAATTTGTTGGCAATTGATTGGTTGCCACAAGCTTCATTTCTTATCTAGTTACTCCGTTTCACAATAATCGTTAAATTATCAACTTTACCGATTATTAGACAAAATTTTAGAGAAGAAAAAGATAGAGTGAAAGAAAATAAGACAACCCGTGTAAAAGACGAAAGATAGAAAAGCTGTCTTTCCAAGAAAGAAGTGTAGCAAATAAATTATAACTTACTTGAATAAAAAGCRTAGCGAGTTATTCAAAACGGAGGAGAAGTATATTTTTAGTCGTTGTCAAACTCTCATAGAATAGGTGGTTGAAATTCATAATTCATATCTATATGATTGCTAAGAGACAAGCATTTGATCTTGAAAGGCAATTGCAGATTGTACAACTTGTTAGATTATTACTTCAACGGTTCTAATTAGTTGTGACCTTTGTCTTTTAGAATATCGTGTACTTCGTCCGWTTTTTATTGGTCGCATCGAATGAATAAAGTATAAAACTTTAGGAGAGGAGAGAGATACAGAGAATGTTTGATACTCGATTAACTCGAAGGTCAGTATTTTATAGTATATTACGGGAATGAGAAAATAAAACATAGTTTGGGAGAAAATAAAATATATAGAGAGATATAGTTTGTGGACAATTAATGTTACGGGGATGAGAAAATAAAATTATTTCTATTATATAAGAGATGGAGAACAATGGTAGTTTGGGAAATGTGTTCACTGATGAGTAACAACAACTACTTAGTTGTTTCAGAAAGAATAAAATCACTTGGGATTGTAAATGATTGAAACTTAAAATCCATTATCTCTATTATATTAAGTCAAAGGAGTATGAATGTCTCTTAGATTTTACTTTGTACCCTTACTAAAATAACTATTTGAGCATTAAAAAGTAAAATAAATAAATAATGTTCCTAGAAAGTCAAAGTTAATTAAGCAAGTCAAAACAAATTCATAAGTTGATTTTTTTAAGAAATTTTACCATATTTTGTCAATTAATTTTAAAAATTAAAATTAATTGTCATGAATCAATTAAGTTCGGAAACTTCATAAAATACCAAAAAAATAATTATGTCAACACATGACTACTTTTAATATTATTCATGGAGGTAGCTTGCAAACTACTCTGTATATTTTGATAATGTTAACTTCATCATGTCGTTTATAATTGTTTGTAAGCTTAATAAAACAAGTAGGTTGTAAGACACATCTACCAGGGGTTAGGTGGGAAACCTAATAAACCCAAGACATAAGTGAAGTAACATGTGGCGGACATGTTTAATCACATTCTTATTATAATTTTTAAAAATTAATAAAAACAAGTTAGGTTTGTAGAGACAAATCCTACCAGAGGTGTAGTGCTAACCTATAAGCCCCTAAGACATAAGTGAATAACATGTCGAAATTGTTTTTTTAAATCAACATGTATTTTTATAATTGTTTAAATAATAAAAACACAAAGGTAATCGTTTGTAGAGACAAATCCCTACCAGGGCGTGTAGTGGGAACCGTATAAAACCCCCAACGACATGAAGTGTATAACATTCGAAATGTATCACATGTCTTTTGATAAATTGTTTTAGTTAATAAAACAAGGTAGTATCATGATAGATACGCAGCAATCCTGACCAGGGGTGTGGTGAACCTATAACACCCCCAACGACATAAGTGTATTAACATGTCGAAATGTAATCACATGTCCTTTATTAATTGTTTTAAATTAATAAAAAAGGGTAGGTTTGTAGAGACAAATCCTACCAGGGGTTGGGTGTAACCTAAAACCCCTAAGATCATAAGTGTATTAACATGTCGAAATGTTAATCACAGTTCTATAATAATTGTTTTAAATTAATAAAACAGTGGTAGGTTTGTAGAGACAAATCCTACCTAGGGTGTAGGGAACTATAAACCCCTAAGAACATAAGTGAGAGTTGAGAGCAGTCGAAAGTCGTAATCACATGTCTTTTATAATTGTTTTATAGTGTAATTAAAAAGGGTAGGTTATATAGTGCAAATCGCTACAGGGTTGTTAGATGTAACTATAAACCTAAGACAAAAGGATGTAACACTGTCGAAATGTTAATCAAGGTCTTATAATAATTGTTTTAAATTATAAAACAGGTAGGTTGTAGAGCAAAATCTATCCAGGGGTGTAGGTGGAACTTTAAACCTAAGCATAAGTGAATTAACATGTCGAAAGTATCACGGATGGCTTTGTGATAATTGTTTTGAAGTTAAGTAAACAAGGATAGCGTTTGTAGAGACAAATCCTACAGGGTGTAGGTGGAACTCTGATAACCCCAAGAAGTAGGTATACAGTCGAAGATGTTACGTCCAACGCTCTATATTAATTGATTTTAACATTGAATTAAAAGCAAGTTAGGTTGGTTTGAAACAATCCTACCCCGGTTGTAGGTGGACCCTATAAACACCCCAAACATAAGTGTTATTAACACGTGAAATGTTAATCACATGGTTCTTTAACAACTTGATTTTAAATTAATAAACAAGGGTAGTGTTTGTTGTAGACAAATCTCCCAATGGTCAGAAGGTGAGAATCCTATAACCACACCAACGACATAATTATTGAACATGTCAAATTGAATAATACACTGTCTTTTCTGATATTTTTTAAATTAATAAACACAAGGGAAGTCTTGTAGAGACAATATCTACCAGGGGTAGGGTAACTATAAACCCTCAAAACATAAGTGTATTAACATGTCGAAAGTGAGAATTCACATGTCTTTTCGATAATTGGTTAAGTTAATAAACACAGGTAGGTTTCGCATAGAGACATTCCTACCAGGGATGTAGGGAACTATAAAACCTCAGCAGCATCAAGGAAATTTAACTGCGAAATGTAAGACACAATGTGTCTTTAGATAATTGTTTTAAGTTAATAAAGACAAGGGAGTCGAGGTCCATGTAGGAGAGCAAAATCCTACCAGGGCCGTGTACAGTCGAACCTATAAGCAACCCAAAGACTAAGTGTAATTTAACATGTTCAAAATGGTTAATCACGATTTATAATAATCTCCGCTTTTAAATTGAATAAAAAAGAAGGGTAAGGTTTGTCGAGACAAACATACCGGGGGTGTTGTGTAACTATTAAACCCTAAGACATAAGTGTAGTAACATGTTCGAATATGGTAATCACATTCTATTAATAATTGGTGGTTAAATTAATAAAATAAGGTGAGGTTTGTAGAGACCAAATCTCACCAGGGCGTGTACGGTGAACCATTAAACCTAAGACATAAGTGAATTAAGATCGTGAAATGTAGATCACATGTCTTCTTGATAATTGTTTTAATGTTAAATTAAAACAAGGGTAGGTTATGTAGTAAAAATCCTCCAGGGGTGTTAGGGAAGACCTTATAACCCCCAAGACATAAGTTAGTCACATGTCGAAATGTAATCACATGTCTTTTAATAATGTTTAAGACTAATAAAACAAGGTAGGTTGTTGAGACAAATCTACCAGCGGGTGTAGGAAAACTATAAACCTCCAAGACATAAGTGTATTGACATGTCGAAATGGTAATTCACATGCTTTTAATAATGTTTTAAATTAATAAAACGAAGGGTAGTTTGTTGAGACAAATTCTAACCAGGGTGTAAGAGTGGAACCTATAACGACCCAAGACAAGAGTGTATAACAATGATCGAATAATACGTCAATACATGCTCTTGATAATTGTTTAATGTATAAACAAGGGTAGTTTGTAAGAATCAAACCTACAAGCGGTAGTATAAGCCTAATACAAACCCCCGAATATAAGGGTATACTAAACATGATCGAATGTAATCACACATGTTACTTATGAGTAATATGTATTTAGAGGTATAACACAAGGAGTTAATTGTAAGAGCAAATCTACCAGGGTGTAGGTGGAACCATACAAACCCAAGAAACGAGAGGTAAATTAAAACATGAATCAAAATTTAATGACAATGTCTTATAAAGATTGTTCTTAAATAATCAAAACAATCGGTAGGTTAGTGGACAAGAGAACCTAACAGGGGTGTAGGTGATACACTAAAAAACCCCTAAGACATAAGGTTTAAATTCGAAAATGTTAATCTCAGTTCTATAAATAATTGTTTTAGAAATTGAAATGAAACAAGGGTAGGTTTTGTAGAGAGACAAATAAAACACCTACCAGGGAGTGTAGGTGTAAACATATAACACACCCAAGACATAGAGTAATGATAAACAAAAGTCAAACATGATACTTTAAAATGTTTTAAAATTAAAATATAGGTAGTAGACAATCTACAGGGGTAGTGACATAAAACCTAGTAATAAGTAATTAAATCGAAATTTAATTAATGCTTTGATACATGTTTGAGAGTACATAATAACAAGGTAAGGTGTGATGAGACAAATCCATTTATAACCCCATAAACCCCAACATAGAATGTAACACATGTTACGATAGTCACAATCAAATAAGTCAAATATCTCTATTATACTATAATAAGAAGTAAAAATGATAAAAAAGTACTATGTACAAAGTAAGGTGTATGGAACACTATAAACCCCAAAGGAATAAGGGAGCTGGTGAAAGTTACATCAATGTCTTCAAAAGTTAAATCACAGTAGTTTAAACTTTATAATAATACAAGGGTAGTTCTTTGAAGAACAACCTACCAGGGTGTAGACGTAGTGAACCTATAAACCCAGATCTAAAGAATGTATCAACATAGTACGAAATGATAAATCACAATGTTTGAACAATTGTTAATAATAAAAAATGTAGTGTGAAAATCCTACTAGGGAGGGTACCTAAAGACCCTAAGCTTAGAGGTACTCGAATGAATCACTATGCTTTAAATGTAGGTAAGTGACAAACAGAGTTAGTAACAATCCATAGGGGATCGGAACACTATAAACAGACATAAGGTTATTGTATACATGTCACATAGTAATCAATATGTCTATATAATGTTAATTAAATAATACAAAATGGATATCTAGACAAAATCTACAGAGAGAGTGTCAGTGTTAAACTATAAACACCCTAAGAATTAATGTTTACATGTCGAAAGATGTTAATCATACTTTTGATAATAAATTTTAGTTAAATTAATAAACGAGGCCAGGTTTGTAAGAGAACACAATCTACGGGGTGGTAGGTGATACCGAATAAAACCCTCAACTAAGTGTATTTAATGTCCAAATGTATCACATGTCTTATATGAATTGGTTTAATTAATTAAAAACAATGGTAGGTTTGGTAGAGACAATCCCTACCTAGGGCGTAGGATGGAACTATAAACCCCAAGACATATGTTTTAACATGTCGAAATGATTAATACATGTCTTTAATAATGTTTATAATTAATGAAAACAAGGGTAGTTGATGAGACAAATCTACCAGGGGTGTTAGGTGGAACCTAGTAGAAGCGCCTAACAAGAAGTAGATGTATTAGAGATAATGATAGATGGTAATCACATTCTAATAATAACAATGAACAGTCCTCTTTAAATTTTTAATATAAAACAAGGGTAGGTTTGTTAGAGCAAACCGCTACACGCGGTGTAGGTGATACTATAAACCCCCACGATAGTTAATTTAACATGTCGACAATGTTAATCAATGTCCTTTCGATACATCTGTCTTATTAATAAAACAAGCGTAGGGCTGTAGAGACAAATCCTGACCAGGGCGTGTAGGTGAACCTGATAACACCCCAAGATAAGTGTATTAACATATCCGAAATGATAATCACATGTCTTACTAGATAAATTGTTCTTAAATTAATAAACAAGGTCTAGGTTGTAAAGACAATCCTACAAGGGTGTAGGGGGAACATAACACCCCGAAGACATAAGTGTATTAAGACCATGTCAAGTTTAATCACATGTTTTGTGATAATTGTTTTAAGTAATGAATAAACAAGGGAGTTTTGTAGAGACAAAATCCTATCCGTGTGTAGGTGGAACCATAACCCCAAGACATGAAGTGTATTAACATGTCGAAATAGTTAATCACATGTACTTATAATTTAATTGTTTATAAATTTAATAAAATAAGGGTAGGTTTCTAGAGAACAAATCCTACACCAGGGGTGTAGGGAACCTATTAAACCCCAAGACATAGATGAGTTAAGATGTGAAATGTTATCAAGCTGTCTTTTGAATAATTGTTTTAATTAATAAAACAAGGGTAAGGTTGTATGAGAAAAATCCTACCACGGTGAGTGTGAGATACCTATAAACCCCCAAAGACTAAGTGTTTAAGCATGATGTTAATTCCATGTTTATTAAATTGTTTTAAATTAAAAAACAAGGTAAGTTGTTGAGAAAAATCCATACCGAGGGGTGATAGTGGCTAAAACCCTAAGACAAGGTATGACTGTCAAATTTAAACGCTTTAAATTTTATGTAAACATGGTGTGGAACTACAGTATGACCATAACGCAAGCTAGTGATTTAATGTTAATCACTGCTAAATTGAAATTAATAAACCAAGTTTGAGGACAAATCTAAGGGTAGGTGAACCTAATGACTGGATAAGTCGATGTTAATCACAGCTCTTTGTTTTTAATACACAATGTAACATAAGCTTCTTCCTCCATGAGTAATCCGGTGATGGAAACCATACCCGTTCTCGGCGATTGTTTTGACTCAGCAATAGATGCTTTGGAACTCACAAAGTTGGAAATATCGTGAGGTCGTACTCGAACTATGATGCAAAGGTCAAAGACAAGGCAAAATATTTTCTTTCGGTTTGTCTCGATAAGTCTCAATAGGTTTTTTCAAACAAGCTTAACGCTAGGCGATTCTCATGCTTTTTGTTCTTCAATGTTCGTAGCACATTTTCTGAATCCGTGCTGATTGTTTAAATTATTTTTCTCGAGCTTTCTTGCATTTTCTATGAATTTGCCAATGTTTTAATACGCAGACAATATAGCATGAAAATACTTAATTAGAAAATACGCGGAAAGGTTGCCCCTAGGTTAGGAAAGACTGTTCCAAGGCAGAATCAAAGGGGTAACGGGGGCCGGCTACAAGAAAGGTGGTCCTCTTTTTCTAAACACTCGAATGACAGGCTACCAGCATCTACCAATGGACACCTAACTCATTTCGCTCTTTAACATCCGGCCTTCAAAGCCGCCCGACCTAAGGACATTTCTTCCAATTGGCACGATTATCACAGGCTTTGATAGACTAACTGCAAAAGGTGACCTACTCTGTTGGACCACTCTCCAGACCCTGTCAGATGATAAAAATCTAGGATGAATCCAATCCTAATTGCAAGTTCACCAAGGAAGGGTCACACCACTGAAATGCAGTCGTTTTGAAGCATAGGATTCAGACTTGGTTGAAGATGGTCGTCCAGTCAATCCCTCCACGGCGAAGGATAAGATCAACATCCAAGACCAAACCACTGCTAGAACCATGAGTCACTCCCAATGAGCGATGTGTACGGGCATCAGATCTGCGCGGCTCGCTTCTCGACAGATATTGGGATGTAGTGTCCCAAGTCCAAACTATAGATTTTCAAATCAACTGGTCTTTTGAGTCTATGTGTCTTTGTAAAATAGAACCATCGATGGGGATGTTCAGTTTTTCATTAGCCAATAAAATGATCGCATATTTGTTTTGATGAAATATTTGTCTACGTATGCAAGTCAACACTGCATTAGAGCTCCAATTGGTTTAAGAGTCTAATACCTGATTTAATTATTTAATTGTTGAACGGATGTCAGACCTGGAGAGATGGTACGTAGTATTGTCACGAGCTCGACACTACAAAAAATGATCCCCTACCTGTTCCATTCCTTGTCACAGTCAAAGTCAAAATGCCTTGCAACTTTTTGAGCCACAAAATATCATTTAGCCTATCTTTCTTTACATGCCACGGACCAATTCTTGAATCCCGTTGGAGCGCAAACGGTGCGGGTAGGAAAAAGACACGTGGCAAAGGAAAAAAAGAAAAAAAGTAACAGAGGGCAAAAAAAATAAAAAAGAAGAGAAAAAAAAGAAAAAAGAGAGAAAAAGTCGAAAGTTCGGGGTAATGACCAGTCATCACCAAATGCAAATCATTTCAAATAACGAAATGCCAAAGTTCTAAGGCACAATTCAAACAAAAGCAAAGTCTGAAAAGCACATGCGCACCGTGTGGTCACTTCATCAGACACTTTTTCAACACCTAAAGACCAGCGGAGCCTCACATGACAGACACAAAAGCCCTCTCCAGCACGAGGTTAGTGCCAAATCACAATCAGAACTGACGATGGTCTGATTCCGTAGGATACGTAGGAAACCCTTCGAGGTGCAGACGCTATGACACACATTAAACGAATGACACATGTGCTGTGAGTGCTTTTACGCTAAGTAACTTTCGCATGATGTCATATATGCCAGTCTGACCGCTGCGAATGAGACTAACTGTTTGAACCAACATCTTATAGGGCACAACCAGATCTAGCACATCTTTGACCCTTAGCCCACAATTCGACTCTTTTCATCGTTTCTCGGAACCAGTAGCGAGTTCTTGTACCGTGTCAACCTTAGGATCATTACACGTACAAGTCCCAAAGAACGTACAAGTCCCACCTACCTTTGGTTAGTACATCCTTGTGTGAGGGTCAATCATCCAACATCTATCCACTTTCCGTAAAAGGCCACGTTTCTCAAAGTCTTCGCTTGGGGGCGAGTACATGATTGTCGTCATGGCGACTTAATTCTCAGTTGGGGATGGCTATCTTCAGGTTCTAAGGCCCTATTTACATGTTCAAGATCTTTTAGGCTATCAAGAGGAAATCCTCTGAAAAATCAATTTTGAGCTGCTCCCTCTTCCAATCATACAGTGCCTCACTGGAGTGATGACCGTCCCAACGTTAAGTTGAGTCAAGTCAAGTCAAAGATCACCTTCTTCTCTAGAGTCACATCTTCAAGGCACTCTTGCTAGAGACTTAGCGGTCTAGTATCCTCCTTATCAGTGTTAGAACAACACTATGACTAGACCTTCAAATCAAAAGTCATTCAAACATGTTCTAAGAATCAGACCCTAGACAGAAACACTCTCAAAGTCAGGTTAAGAACCAGACCTTAGACAGACTCTTATCAAATCCAAGGCTCATATAAATATGTCGTAGAAGTTCAGACTACACAAGACTCTCTCAAATCAATGTCTAGAACCAGATCTAGAACAAAGACTCTTTCAAATCAAAGACTCCTCTCGCAATCATGTCTACTAAACCAGACCGTAGATCGAAGGGCTCGTTCAAATGCTTCACTCTAAGTCATGTCTGTGAACCAGACGCTTAGACAAAACCCTTTCTATCAGATCGTCAAAAGACTGTCTCCAATCATGTCTAGAACCAGACCTAGACACATCCGTTCAAGTCGTCTTCGAACTACGCGGTCTAGAACCAGCACCTAGACAAGGCCCTTCCAAATTCCAATTCAGACTCTTTAGAAATAAGTGCTCTTGCCCCGTTTTCCAAATCTCAAAAGGTCACAAGTTAAGCAGAGTAACTCATTGCATTGGCAGAATTATTGATCTGATAGAGCATGTATCAAACAAACCTAGTGTCGGTGCACCAAGGTTAGAGGACCTAGAGGTCTCGGAATTCGTAGGGCTAGTCATTTTCAATAAGTATCCAATGGGCTTCAGAGTTCCCGAAAGCATGGGACGCGCCGGCTGGATTTCTCCCCAGTCAGCCATAAGGACGAAGAATTGATGCGCTATCGAGGACTCAAGGACGCACAGGGACACTGGTTAAGTACTACCTTGTTTTGCAAGTCGGTGTGAATCCGGCCGAAAAAGCGGTAACTCAGGTCGACAGAACGTCTTGAGGTTGCTCTTCGTCCCAGAATCGAATACTTTGACTTTCGTCGTTACGAGACTAATCATCTCTCCAGACTCAGTCGAAAGTGGGGGCTATCTGTAGACACTTAAAAGGTCTCCCCAAATGAGTGATCCGATGAAAACATACCGCCGTCTCCGCGTTTGTTTCGACTCAGCAAAAAGATGCTTTGAACTCACTAAAATTGAAAATACGTGAGGTCGTACTCGGAACTATTGAGCAAAGTCAAATACCAGGCAACAATATTTTCTTTCGGTTTTCTCGATAAACTCAAAGGTTCTTCAACAGATTACGCCGGCGATTCTACAATGCTTTTTGCTCATCATGTTCGTCACATTTTTTCTGAATCCGCCAATATATATTAAATTATTTTCTGATTTCTATGATTTTCTATGAATTGTGCAATGTTTAAATACACAGAATACGCGAAATGAAACATCTGAAATGAATAATTAGAAAATACTCCGGAAATACGTTAGAACCTTCTTAGAACATTCTAGAACTCCTTGCTTGGAGAGCAAGGGTGTCTAGGTGCGTCAATCAAGGAGAATCACGAATAAATCGGAGGAAATCAAAATATTCGAGGCTTTTGGAAAATATATACGCAGAAGTTGAGCGTATATACGCAGATATGGAGCGTATATACGCTGTTCAGAGCGATATACGCTCCATAGCAGCGTATATACGCAGCTGACTTTCCAAAAATTGCTCTAGGCAACTTTGCAGCGTATATACCGTACTTAGGAGCGTATATACGCTGCCTTCCTGCGTATATACGCTCCTCCTGTAGCGTATACGCAGTTTCCTTCTCGTTTTTGCCTCGTGCCTATAAATACTTGCTGCTTGCTCAGTCCGGGACACGATTTCATACACCTCCGAGACACCCACTTCAACGCAGCCAATCCCGAGACTACGTCTATCTCTCTCTCTCCGAAAAACACTCAAAACACATTCTTTTTGATTCAAAGATCGATTCTCTTTCGAATCAACAAGCGAAATAACTATAATTGAGATTACTCACCAAAAACCTCTTTTCTCATCTTTTTAATCCTTTGTCTCTCTTAATTGATTAACCATGTTATGATTTAATTCAATTAAAACAATGTAGAAACTACTTTTAATATGTTCATGTAAATATGTAGGACTTTTTTAATGTTTTCAATGTTTCCATGGTTTTGGTTTTCATTCTTCGCATTAACACTTATTATACATATTTATTGTCAATACTAACGGCGTTGTTTGTCTCAATTAGCAATTCAATCGAAGGACGATTCCTTTGGATTTTTCTAACAATTATTGTTTTGCCAGTGACAAGGTGAGAAGGGCGCACATATATATTATCATGCTTTACTAACCTTTGTTTCATGTCTTGTAATATAATCTTCTATCACACTTGTATATATTATTTAAACAAGACCGGATTTTAGTCGCTTGGCACATTAAAGTCAGATAATTCGATGACGACGCGGTTTTCTAAGCACCTTATTAATATTTGACTAACAATTAAATGATCGCCTGTCCATTGTAGAAGTCTTGTTTGTACATAATGCAACCCACCTGAGTAATTAGCTGTTTTCCACACGATAAGTTTTCTTGAAATTCAATGTTATGACTCATGGAAACTACAATGAGACCGAGTAGAGACGGCCGCTACATGCGGGCTAATTGGGTTTTACAGATCTGATCGTTACCATGTCCCTGAACCCACACTTTGGTTATGGACCTATTTGTGGGGGCCACTTAGTTGCACCAATGTTCGCGCGTCCGTGAATAACCTTATAGCAGCGGTGGCGATCCCCTCAATTCGACACACACCCCAACGCATTCACATGCGGATTCCATGGCTCAACTCCAGACACTGAAGCTGAGTCACGCCCCCCTAACGGCGGGCGAAGCGCCTACAGCGGGCCTAGAATTTAGATCGGCTAACATCTAGAGGACCATAGCACTTGCTGCCTAGCAACTCAGATTTGGCTCACCTTCACCGAGTCAGAGCACCGCTAACCAAAAAATATGACCCACGTTATAGACCAAGCATATCCTACGTACTATGAATTGAGACTTTATTTCTCTTGAGTCTTGGCACTTTGCGCTTGAAAATGGGATTAGTGACTAGAAATCACGCATCAGGATACATGGACCAGGGACAGTTGTCGTGACCAGAGGAATGAGGGACCAATGTCACTAACATGGTACAGTCAAACGAGATTGGGTCCGCTGACCAGTTATAGGACGCAAGCCTGGGTGCCGACTGACCAGGGTACGAGTATGTGACCAGGCCTGGGTGGCGTGCTGACCAGGGTACGATGTATGGACCAGCCTGAGGGTGCCGCTGACCAGGGTACGATATTGGACCAGGCCTGGTGCGCTGACTAGGGTACGATGTATGGACCAGGCCTAGGTGGCCGGTTGAGCCATGGTACCACCTTTAAGGGATTATTATACATGTCACTCTCGTATAGTCATGGTGAAACCCATATGCTCCGTTTTAATATGGTTTGGCTAAGGACAGTACTTGATAGTAGTTTGGTTAGTTCTTACACAACATGACCAAATTTGTGGAGATTTTAAAGTGAAATAATAATCATAAAAAATATACAATCAAAAAAGTGTATACATACTTAGAAAATAAGATGTTATAAAACACCACTTACATTTTATCTAAGCATTCTAAAAAAACACTTGGTGGGCGAATTTTAACACTTAAGTTTTTTAGACAATTATATTTTTTGTCACAACTGTATAATGTTTAATCATGCCAACAAGTGGGTGATTATTTAGTTAACTCACAAGATGTAAACCATCAAACAACAATTTACTTGTCAATGAGTACGACAAATAATAATATAAGCATAACAAAAAGGGAGAAAAAACTTAGCTGATGAAGCTTATGTTTTCTGGGAAAAGAAGAGCATGATAATCAGATCTTGAAATATTTTCTTGATATTTGCAGCAAGATTTCTCTTGTTTGCATGTAAATTTATTCCTCATGTATTCAATGTGCTTCATGTCAACTGAATGGTCCTGTCTTTTAGATAGATCTCATCCATTTATAGAATAGGCACGATGAATGTTTTTTCATCTGATGTTTGATCTTGTTTCCATCAACAATAGTTGACCGAATTTAGCTTGCATGTATGAGGGGGCTTTGAGAATTTTCCTTTTCAAGCATGATTCCGCAAAAGATGCCCACTTATTGAAGCTACTGTATAAACTAATACAATTCATTCCACAAAGTGAAGTGCTTTTACACCTAGATTTTCGACTAATAGCCTTTGGAATTGCATCAAAGTGTCTCTCCCTCCAGCCGTATAATCCCTCAAAAAGAGTAGTTATAAGCATTGCTAGAAGGCTTTGTGCAAAATTAGTGTGGAACAAAGTAAACTTAGTGTATCACTTTTGGATCTGTTTTTGCTAGTTAGGGAAATCGTGTGATTGGTCCAGCTTTTACAGATTAGCGACGATGGTAACTACTTCTAACCCCCTCCTAGTCTTGAAACCAGGGCCTCCTCAAGTGTAGAATTATGAGTGAGGTAAACTCATTGGTCGACCCATGATGTGCATAAGACCCCTCCTCTAGCGCCAAATTGTTGTTACAATAATGTCCTGCTGAGGTGCAAGCTCACAAATGGGCCGGTGCTCTGGGCTGAAACTTTTCCTCTCGGTCGTACCTACCAAACAAGTGAAATACCGCTGGGGAATCCAGGTAGTAACCCGGCTTCGATGAGGTGTCAGAGACAAATTTCCAAGAAGCATATATGAGATTTAGAGTGTATTGGATTACCTGGCTGGTAGACTGTTTTAGTGCCTTATATAACATTGTAGAGGTGAAATGTGTGCAGCAGCTACAAGGGAACATTGTGTCATACATAGACCTTAGGTTAGTGTCATACTCATGAAACTCCATTGACCATGAGGTGTGGATTGACCCAACCTTTTAGGCCTTTTGTACTTGCATTGAGTCCTTAGTAATTATTTGGGCCTTGAAGATATTTGGCCCAATGGGCAAATATACACCAACACTCCCTAATAGAAATAATGCAATAAACTAATATTTTATATCTGATAAGTAGGTTTACAAAACAAATTATATATATACTTCATTCGTTTCACAATATTTGTTACACTTTTAAAATTATAGAATCCTAGGCAAATTTTGGAAAAGAACGAGATAGAGAGAAAGAATAAAAGGGGTCCATATGAGAGGAGAGGGATAGAGAGAAATGATAATATGGGCCTATGGGGCGGTAAGAGAAATTGGAACATAGATACATGACATATCACGGGCAATAAATAATATACTATTATATAAAGCAGTTAAGTGAGTCCCTTCATTAAAAAAAAGTCAAATGGGTAAAAGGTGTATGACAATGTTACTTCTATTGTTGGACGTGTCTAAGTAGTCATAAGATGTCATCCAACTGAGTTCGAAAGATGTCCACATGCAATTTTACGATGTCCAATGTCTAACTAAGAAGGGGCATCCACAGTTCCACACAACACTTGAAAACTAAAAAAGTAAGGACACATGTCCACATATCACGCGTKATTTTAAACTTGTCTACATGGCAATCCAAAGGTGTCTAAATAAGCATTTGAAGGTGTCTAATGACACATTTGAAAACGTTCAAAAATCGATGGCTTTTTCATCTCTCCCAGATACACTTGCGCCAGTGGGGGTAATAGAGCCAAGCAGAATTGCGCTAATTACAGCCTCGTTCACTATCCCTAACCTAGCTACTACTCACTTTAGTTATCGGTTTGAGCTGAGTGACAATTTGGAAGATTAGTTGCATCACCTCTTTTGCCCCTACTTCCGGTTGTTGGTCAACTTGCTTGTCTTTTCGTGGTGCCATTCGCAAACCAACAGCAGCAAACACACCTAGAAACACGATATACACAAACACATATCTCGACAAAATACTAAATCAATTTGGGAGTATTTACCTTCTTACGGCACGGAAAATGCCGACCAAATGACTCTTGTATGCCACGCACTTCATGGATCAATCCTCCGACGGGAATTTGGAAACCAAAACAACGAGTGAAAGCAAGCACCATGATTTTTTGAAAATGAGGAGAGAGAAACAAACAGTGAACCGCCTTCACTCCCCTCATTTATACATTACGTCTTTTCTACTGCCACCTGYCACGTGTCTCAATACCAGCTTTCTCCCCTCTCATTGCCATACAATTGAAAATTCAATTTTTCCTGCCCAAACCTTAATCCCACCCTGTTTTTAGTTTTCCTCACTTTGTTCACTCACCCAAACCAAGCCTAGGGGGGCAAGCTGTATAGGCTAAACCTTAACCCATTAACTAGGGCCCAAACCAATTAATCTCAACCCAATAACCAACTGGGCCAGCCAATTATTAAAATGAAACCACATTAAGGGCCAAGGCCCACAACAAAGATGAATTAAAGCCCAAGGCCCACAGATATATAAGCAAGCAGGTGTCCGAATGCCTATATATGCAAAGCTCGAGACTCAAAAACCAGGTATCTAAACTCTTAAACACTCACATTAAATTACTGAAATATCAATCAACTCATATAATTATCTTACTTGAGCTTCGAAAAGGTTTTACTCGGGAAAACCTCCGAGGTAGCAATATTTTGTTCTATTTTACAGGCCAATCAAGTGAAAACACAAGTCAAATCAAGTCTTCCCCAGTTCAAGCAAGATCCACCTACAATCATATTATTTCACTCGAAACAGAACGGACTCGCAATCCTTTCTCAGTCCATTTATTTCTTGACCAAAGTAAATCTCCCGGGAAATCTAGAAGTATCCTTGGTGATATTTTGGGTTTATGTAATTTTTTCAGCATGCTCTTAAGGTTTCTCAGTCCATTTATTTCTTGACCAAAGTAAATCTTCGTAAGGTTCGTCATTCTCTCGTTCAGCATGCTCATGTATGTACTAGCGACTTGTGTCAAGAAAAGGCACTAGCATTTGTTTGTGATTGTATTTCCTTCCAAAAAAAGTTCATAAATCGTAAGACGTGTAAGAATCATTTGAATTTTGCAGCCTGAATAAGATGATGATGCAAACTCAATAGTTATCTACAGAAACAAACTCTCTTGAATAAGATGAAAGTTCATCGTTCCTCTCTACTCGCATCTTGAGGGAGAGTATTAGTAGCGAAGTAAAAAATTAATGGTACGTCTTGCTATCTTGTTYTAGTATTCTAGTCTAGTCCAATAATACTTCTTATATTTGTCTTGTTAGGCTTAAAAAGTTGTCAATAATTTATTGAAAAAATTGATGGGAATAATCTCGCCTTTTGTCGATCCGCCCATGTTAATTCATTCTCATATTAATCTCAAAATAAACTCACCTTCACACCTAATCTTTTCATATTGCACTTGGTGACTGGTGACTTGTGTGTATGCATCGTGTGTATCACTATGCGGTAATGTAATCATATGCACTCCTGGGGTTTTAGGACTATATATAACTATTAAATACACTATTATAAATAATGATATTATTTTACATATTGGAGACAAAATTGCACAAAAACCAATGTAATTAATGTTTTATTTATTTTTTTTATATGAAAACCTAAGCTACATGCACGCATATAGATTTTTCCATAATGAAGGGCAGTGCAGGGACATTATAGATCTTACACAAGTATGGACTCTATGTTGCCCAATACAAGGGTAAATTAGTAATTTCATATCCATTTTATTCCATTCACAGGTTGTTTTACATCATTAAGAATTTAACCCAACCCAAAAAATTACACCATTAAAAAAACATTTTACACCATCAAAATTTCACACCATTTACAAACTATTTTACATCATTTACAAACTATTTAACACCATTACACTTTATTATTACACAATTAAAAACACACAAAATTGTGTGTGACCTTTGTTATCCCATGCTTGTTTTGGAACAAGACATTCTCGGGCAGTGCTATGTACAGAGTATTAATGTTAAAGTTAAAACTTGTATTATTATATGTGCAATAAATTGAAGAGATGTTTATTAAATCATGGTTTTAATGTATTGTTAACCAATGAAAATTCAATATGGTGAGAATTACCAACTTTAATTTTAATGTCATCCTATCACTCCCCTTTCTAAATAAATAAATAAAATATATATGAAAATCAATCCCCATTTTAAAGTATAACTAATGTTTTGGCCCGGCGTTGCCTAGGTCATACGATTTCATTTTTATCTTATTATTTTCTTTTATTAATTTCATTGTTTTTACATATGTGTACAGTATAGTGATATTGCAATTGTAAAAATAAATGAGTAAATTTTGAAACTAAATAAAAAAATGAGAAAATATTAATTATACTACTCTCGTTCCATAATTTTCGGTGCATCTGAGTTTTTTCTACTATTCACATGTAGATAAAATCCTCCACGTATTCATTACAGAGTAACATGTAATCTCCTCAATTTTCAATTCAATGTTCTGTGCAATTTCTTCATTGAGTTTTTTTAATTATGTTTTGTGATTGTTCTTTATTTCTTTTTGGTACACACTATCTCCAATCTATTTTTACTATAACGATTGTAAAAAGTTAATCAATAATATTAAAAATGTTGTAACCATTTTTGTACACTACTACAATACTACTACTACTACAAAATAACATGACATGGTTCAATTTTATAACCATTTTTGTACACTATCGTAAAAATCGGGCCCAAACTTTCAATAATTTTTATAACCATCTATCTCTATTGTGTTGCACATATATTGATATTATGTTCTACATATTGTGTGAGAGAGTCAACAAACTTAAGATTACTTAATCACTTTATTTTCATCTTAAAAATACCTTAGATCACATAAATTTGACATAAAAACTAATTTGTAAACAAAGGTTTGGTTTTTGATTGATTTTGTTATAAATTCATAAAATACTACTACCACTTTAAAATTTTGTTTACCGAACATTTTAGGATGGGCTACATATAGCATGCTAGCATTACTGTTTTTAATTTTTACTAGTGGCACATGGCACGCGCGTCGCGTTCCACGTGACAATACGAAACAAGTAGTATACTAATCCTACAATCTCTAGCTATTAGTGTGTGTGTGTGTATATATATATATATATATATATATATATATATATATATATATATATATATATATATGTATATATAATGTTCTGTTCACTGTCAATTGAGACACGATTTTATAGAAGGAATCAAACTGCTAACATATTAATATTAACTACCTAACATAGCAAAAATAGCGGTGAATCCTGTAAATACATGAAGCACAATTGTCCAAAGCTAGTTTCGTACAAATTCGACAAGAAGCACAATAAATAAAATATTTTTGGTCATTCATTGACTCATTAATTAACCATCTACAGTTATACCAAAAAAAATTCCCATATCATCAGATCCAATAGTTTAATCTAAAGTTAGCGTTACTTACAGACCCACATTAAAGCCTGTCTCTTATACACATCTAGATGTGTATAAGAGACAGCTAATTAACCATCAACAATTATACCCAAAAAATTCCCAAATCATCATATCCAACAATTTAATCTAAAGTTAGCGTTAATTACAGACTCACATTTAAGCCCCTACAAATGCGTTGCAAAATAAACCTAAAAACACAAATCATCATCTCATCAGAAGGAGCAACAACATATATCACAAAAATTCACAACTTGAAAATGGATAAGTAGGATGGATCAGCTTCTATGGGAGTAGGGTCTTGTGGCCTATCCTACACCTGCAACAAGGGGAAGGAAGATTAGCAAAAACAATGACAAATGGTTTAACACGAAGGAAAGCAAAAAAAAAAATTCAATATCTTATCAAGAGGAAAAATCAAAGAAATTCAAGTGAACAATTTTTAAAAAAAGAGTGTACATTGTACACTAACAACAACAAAACTAAAGACCGTGCACTAATTAACTATGGAGTATGCACTTATTAATCCAGTATTGGTAAAGTTTTAGATTATAGATGCATAACAGGTTTTTTTGTAAAATAAATAAAAAAAAAAGCAACTGAAACCGCACCACAATCATATCCTTGATAAAATTATCATTTTCATTCTTGCTATCACATTATCACAACCATACCCACAATCACCTCAAAACAAGCCTATCGAAACCACTCGACCTCCATGCACCCTGCCCCACCACAGGCAAGCTAGTACATATGCCAAAGAAGAGAAAAGATCCTCGATAAGTTCACAAAATATCATTCACGTTTGTCATCACTCATGAATTCCTTCCCCCTTTGACATTGCAACATGCATGGTATGTGCTTATTTAGTAATTTTTGATTTTTCAATTCCAATCTATAATAGGTTATATATTTGTAACATTGTAAGAAGGGCTCTTGTTAAATGGTACCATCGTATGTGATATGTTCCTTTGGAGCAATCATTATGAGGGTTCCAAGCCAAAAGATAGATGCCTTTTTGGTTGAGGGCATAGCCGCATAGGGGTTTGATGGTTTAGGGAATTGGGGCTTAAGTATTGGTTAAGGGTTTTAGCTCCTCTGTTTTGTGCCTTTCGTTTTTTTCCCCCGTTTTATACATTTACGTTATTGGTGTATTAGCTATTTAGCTATATTTTAAAAACAATATTAGATTGTTGTAGTATTTTATTTATCCAATATTGTTATGTATTTGTTTTCTATTGTAAATGTAGTATGACTCTTTTATTAATGGATTAATTTTACTTAAAAAACAAAAAGATACTTCCCCTGTTTCTAAATAAGTGCCTCACTTTAGGCATGAAAATGGAAAAAGTTGAGTGAGATGGAGATCACGATGAAATGGAAATGTATAATGACAGGACAAAAAAATCAAAAAAAATGTAAGGGCATGAACATAAATATCATTTGGTGCACATTTTCACATTTATGAGAAGGATGAATTCTAAATTCTAAATAAGTGTCTCACTTTAGACATGACAATGGAGAAAAGTTGAGTGAGGTGGAGAGCACGATGAAATGAAAATGTATAATGACAGGACACAAAAAACCAAAAAAATATAAGGGCATGAACGTAAATATCACTTGGTGCACATTCTCACATTTATGAGAAAGAGTATAAACAAAATAACATAGTCTGCACAAAGACACAGGTTCGCAATTTACCACTTTAGAAAGTGGGGAGCATTTGATTGCAATAACGTACATGTATGCTTCTTCGTACACGTACGTTATGCAGGGTGTCCTTGACATACTGAACCACGTTGCATGCTTAGATATCACAAACAATGAATATAATGAATGGATGAATGCAGATTAAAGTTTGTCCATGAAGTTTTCTTTGTTTGCAATATAAGTTCATGTGTTCATGAGTGGTTACCATATACTTGTTTGGTTTATTTATCTATTTTGGTGTATAAGGAGCTACAAATCAGACCGGCCGTTGCGGCCGATGTTGTATGTGAATGAGCATTGATCTTAAATTTTGAGCATAAATGTCGAGACTTTAAGCAACTTAATTTGTGGGTTGTTTAATGTTTTAAAGTAGTAGGATAATTTTATTGAGTACCACCCGATTCATCCTTTTTTGAGCTAATCTGAATTTGATGATAAGTTTTGGGTGGTTAGGTTTCATTCCTTTCCCAATTGTTGTTGCGAGGGATCGAACCCAAGTTCTTCCTACCAAGTATAATCTGAATCACCACTACACCAACAATCAATAGGTAAAGTAGTGGGATTATGCGTATGAGTTAGTTGTGTTTAGAGGGTTTGTTTTAGGCATAATATTAGGGTGTTGTTAACAGTGCACTTAGTATCAACTATGCTGAGCTATCTAGTTTTGGTTATTTTGAACAAGCACGGTGCTTGTTAGGAGACTTTGATTTGGATCTTTGGTCTTTATAACTACTTACTGAAGCCCTAGCTAAAGCTAGGCAAACTTTATCTATCCGACTATCCATGCCCCATTAACTCAAAAAAAAAAAAAAAAAAAGTTTAAACTTGGTTAAAAGTTTTCCCTCCAATTTTTTTTTTCTTTTCTTATGTTTTTTAAGAAAACTAATTTTTTATGCTCGCGATGCGTGGAACTTTATTCTTGTCTTATTATTGTTATAGCTCTGTACGTATAAAGTTTATGCATGAGACTGTATCGTACATTTAATATTATGACTAATTAAAAACTAAAATAGCGTGCTTACAAAGATGATTTAAATTATGAGAAAATCTTCAATAGGTCGTTTGACTATAGATTTTGAAAAAAATAATTAGAATAAAATACCCCAGAAACATTTTTTGTATGTAAAGTTATTTATCACAAATCATTATTGATTCAATATTTGAATTGAAATTCTAATTTTCTAAAATAATTAAATAACATAATATTAGCAAAAAACAATATTAAAAATTGCCATTCTAATAAACATTCTAGAAAAAATATGAACTTGTTTGTTTTGTACTCCGTTCCATTTTAATCCCTATTATATTTAATCTCTAATCTATTTTTGCCTTTTAACCCCATCTTCCCTTACTTTTTCCCATTTTTTACTAACACTCCTCCAATCTATTTTTACCTTTTGACATCACTCGTATTATAATACGTTGTACAATATTTCTATTTTTTTCTCCCAAATAGTAAATGCATACTTTATTAGAATTCGAAGGGAGTATAATGAGTAATGATTATCTATGGGTAATTTTTAGATATTGTAAATTATTTCCCCAAATTTGTTTATAGATTTTGCTTGATTTTACTTGATAATTTGATTTCATTTGACTGTTAAATGAAGTCTTATTTTTGGTTATTAATGTTGAATGATTTGATTGATTACTAATTATTTCATTAATGACATATCATCGTAATTTTCAAAAGGAAGGAGGATAGAATGGTAATTTTAGTGGACACTGCCCACCATCTCCCCATTCCCTTCCATAATAGATCAGATTACTTACTCCGATTCATAATGCTCCAATATAAGATATTAATTAAATCTAAAATTTAGCATAATTTAAGATTCTAATTAAAAAATGTATCTATCAATTCGATAGCTAAGAAGTAATATATTTACTTAATTCTAGAATATTCTTCTTATCAATATATTATAATTTATAATTAATTATAAATTTAATTATCAATAAATATAATCTAAATCTATGTTATATTATAAGCAAAACCCAAGTTCGTCAATAGTTTTTGTGGGACCTTTTTGCCCTCAAATAAATTCTAAATTACATAACAATAAGATAAAATAAAAAAAAATTTACGTACCTTAAAAATAAGATGTTAGTTTATGATATTTTATAATCTACTCAATAACCAGTAATATATCTTTAAAATAGTATATTTGTACTTAGAAAAAAAAAAAACATTAACCGAATAAAATAATAAAAATATCATTATACTCCTAGGATATAATTATGTTAAATTTCTTATGAACGACAACAACGACTAAAATTTAAACAACTACGGAGTAGCTAGATAATCTATGTTAATTATAAAGCAAATACCTAAATCCTATGTTATATTATAAAACAAATACCTAAATTTTGATCGAATAATTTTTTGTGATGACTTTATTTCCCAGAGGTATCCATTAAAAAAATTTAAAAGAAAATAAATAAAAAATAAAAAGAATATAGTTTTATCCGAAAAATTTAAAAACAATAAATAAAAAATAAATATAGATAAAATAAATAAAAATGGAAATATCTAACACTTAATAACATCTGCGAGTAGAACTAAAACAACAAAATAATAAATATAATATAGCTTATAAAACAAATGAACAAAAATAAATACTAAATATAAAACATGAAAAAATAGAGAAATATCTAACAACTTTATAACTTCTAGATCTAAAACCTCATTTCGCAACTCTTTATATATATGTTTATGAATTTATACATATTTTTATTACTTTTTTATTATCTCTCGATCTTACACTATGCACCGCATAGGAAGTGCAATTTTTACCTTGTGTACTAATAAGAAACATAATTGATGTTATTAATGCTTATGTGGGTCTCATTATAAATTTCCTGCCAAAAGCACTGATGACATCATAAATATATTAATTTTTAAAAGTAAAATATCAACTCACTCTATCTTAAATAAATCTAGAAAAAACAACAGCTATATAAATAAAGTAAAATTTTAGAAACTATGACAAAACAAATTTATTATCCCATATTCCCATATTACAAAAACAAAAATTATACTCCGTAGCTCATATTACTTTACTGGATTAATTTCCCATGCGATGCAACGGTTACATTAAATATTTTTGTAAGAGTACATCAAATATTTTTTTATTAAAATATTTTTTAGATTTCATCTTTTTATATATATATAAAATACGAAGTATTTGTTTACTTGTTGATATAATTGTTAAGATATAGTTGTTACCTTGTAGTTTTATTTAATTTAATCTTGTATTAACAATAAGACATAATATTTATTATTGTTTTTTAATGAATCTTTTTAATATAATGTATATAATTTTAAGGATAAAATTGTTATCTAGTTTTTTTATTTAATATTTTATTAATAATAATTTATAATATAATTGTCACATCATACTACAATATTATTTTTATTTCATTTAATATTTTCTTGGATATTACGAGATAATAGATAAATTTAATTTAATATAATTTTTATTAGAATCATGATGTGATTATAGCTTTAATTTTATATTTGGATAAGTTTTGCCGATAAGATAATATATAGAAAGATATGATATATTCCGTAAGTTGTTATTGAATTAAATTGTATAAAATTTCATTTAAAATAAGTTTAATGGGATATAATTATCCTTTTTAAATAAAATTAGAGTGAGCTGGATAAGATATATATTTTGTTGTTATCTAGATTTAATTTAAAATAGATTGAGATGAGATATAGTTGTTGTTTTTTAGATAGCATATAGTTATTGTTATTTAGATTTAATTTTAATAGTCCATTTGGCTTTTTATATTAAGAAGATAGTATTTTATTTTAATAAATAATCGTCGTTATCTAATTTAATTTAAAATAAGTGAGATAAGATATAATTTTTTTGTTTTTAAATGGACATATGGGATATAGTTTTTTCATATAATTTTTAAATTTAATTTTATTTATATAGTTGTTGTTTATTCTATATTTAATTTAAGAATAAAGTGAGTTGGTATATTATTTTTCGTATAATTTTTTAAAAAAACTATTTTTTATGATGTCATCAATGCTTTAGGCGGAATTTTATATGAGAGGCCGCACTGTAAGCATTGATGACATCAGCAATGTTTTGCTTTATTATATTAGATTAAGATTTTAAATAAAACTAAATAACAACAAAATTATATCTCATATATCACTCTATTTAAAATTGATAATTATTATCACATCTCATTCTATTTCAAATTAAATTGTATAAATTAATTAAATAACAACCATATCATATCTTTCTATATACTATAATGTCTTATCGCTATAACTTATTTAAATCTATTATCTATTATATATATTAAACTTATCATAACATTATAGAGTAGTATTATTTCTATTGGTATAAAATTAGAAAAATCAATTAATTCAACATTTTACCTCCAATTAAGTCATTATCTAGGTTTACATGATGGCTATGTATATATATCATTATTCTTAACTATTTCCTATTTTACTCACATATAAAATACAAAGGTTGTTCCCCTACACAAATAAATTGCAATTTTATATCATAACATTTAGAGCTCTTGTGATGAATAAATTTAGTAAATATCATACATATATGACACGGGTCTTTGATTATTATTAACTTATATATACCATACAAAATTCCCTGATATATATTAAATTGCAATTTTGTTTCACTCTTTTTAGATTTTTATTGAATAAATTTAGTAAATATCGTGTATCGCACGGACCCTAAACTCTATTTAATTTAAGGTGAATGTATTTAAAACAAACGGTGGAAGAAAATCATTGGAAGTGCCAATGACTCCCTTTGTTTAAAATAGCTTTAACTGCCAATGTATTCTTCTTTATAATAGCTTTGATGTTTTATACACCCGATATCTATCTATTTCTACGAGACAAAGGTAATCTTGTACTCCGTATTTGATCCTTACGATCCATTTGATTGTTTGTATTATTTTAAGATTGTTTTCCATGGAAATATAGTTGTGAACAACTTCATTTTTTATAGTAATTTTAAGAGTTTTTCCTATAGTTGTTTTTATCATTCCCACTATTTAGTCCCAATAGTCAAACGGGACGTCTATAATAATAATAATGATAATAATAATAATAATAATAATAATAATAATAATAATAATAATAATAATAATAATAATAATAATAATAATAATGTGTGTAGGCGAAACCAAGGCATGTTAGAGTTTAAAAACTCAATACATTAATTTGTAAACTCATTTAAAATGTAAACCTATCTGCAAGTTGAAGTTGAGTTGTAAAAAATATTACTTTATTATTAATTATTTTTTACAAATGAACAAGAAATAATGTGTATGTAAGTATTTAATTAAAACTAAATACAACGTGTTGTATGTACTACTCCGTATGTAATTTACCGGTATATTACTCTATTAATTTCACTTCAAACCACAAAAATTAAAGGATGAGTGTGTGTATATATATACACACACGGGTATTACTCTATTACACTAACAATAATGTGTGCGGGTGAAACCAACGCATGTTAGAGTTTAAAAACTCAATACATTGATCAAATATCTCATTTAAAATGTAAACATATCTGCAAGTTGAAGTTTAGTTGAAAAAATATTACTGTATCATCAATTTATTTTTTACAAATGAAGAAATAATGTGTATGAAAGTTGTACTATGTAATTAACCGATATAATATTCTTTTGTTGCGAAGAAAAAAAAAAAAGCATGCACTTGATCGTTAACTAAACGATAGTATGGTCAGCAACATTAGCCAAAGACTTGAGATTAAGCCCCACTATAGTGTCAACAAAGAAACGAGTATCCTCCTGGTTACTACCTAGTGGCACGTCCACCCTATATTTCTCCGTTACTAGTGTCCTCCTTTGCCCATCAAAAATCACAAGTTCATCCTTTGCAACCTCAAGAAGGCAAATGTTGTCGGCTTTGGTCACCGCCGATTAGGCTAAACACCAACGCATGGATGTTGTCTTCTAGCTCGATGCTCGTGGTTGCCGGGAATTGAAGCCGGTAACGTGGGTTATGTAACGGCAAGACCCTAACTTGTTCAGGGAAGAATGCGAAGAAGATGATTTGATAAAGAACCTGTATAATTTTGGGTTGTGGAATTGACGAACAATGGACCACACTACTTCAAGTGGTGCGTTAATCACTCGTTCTACGCTAAAACAGCACTGCAATGTTGGGTTTTTGCCTATTTCAATGTCATTTTTGGTCATGTTCCAGCCCACTATGTATTGGGCCTGGCTCATTAACCGTTATTACAAGAATGCCATTACTGGCTTGGTTGACCAAGTCAGACAGGTAAAGCTTCCTAAAGAAGCTTTCTAACAGAATTCAGTTAGAAGGCCTTCTAGATCTTTCTGAGTCAAGATAAAATTACCATGTTACCCCCCTATTGCCTATAAATAGGGAGCTTAGCATCAAATTATAGGATTACACACTTACTCATTCTGAGACTTTACACAAAAACAAGTACTTTCTCTCTCTGATTCTCAGTTCTCTTTCTTTTATCTCTCCTTCCTTTGCTGACTTAAGCATCGGAGGTGGTCCCTAGGGAACACCCCTTGGGCCCTCTGACTGCTCTTTCTCTCTCCTCAGGGAACCGAACGCAGATCACCGGCGTACTTTTCGGCGGATTTTCTGACAACACTCAAGATTCAGACGCAACGATTTAGATTCCCTATTTTCCTGTATTTTAGATTTCCATACTTGGAACAATTGGCGCCGTCTGTGGAGAACACAGATCAAGAAGTCAGAGATGGCAAGAATCACCAGAAGTCGCCGGAACACTAGTGAAGAATCTCCAGAAACGTCGGAGAATGTCAGAAACCATGGAGATGTTCAATCTCAGCCTCAAGAAGTTGTACCAGTTCAAGAAGGAGTTACCAGAAGAGATCTGAC